>JAHQIW010006656.1:0-262685 GCA_019055375.1 Parelaphostrongylus tenuis
ATCCGTGAAATTGGTCCGGGAAATAGCCACTTTTAATGGATACGAATTTGTAACCCCTCGGCTTAGGTTTAGATACTGCGCCTCCAAACGAAAACTTGAATGAAAGGAAAATTCCGTTTATCCTTCCGTTCATTTCAAATGAGATTATTACAACTATGAAACGCTGTTTAAAAAGAGCGGGTTTAGAGCAATCGGTGGCTATTATTGAAATACCAGCGAATACTCTAAGACGCCAACTAGTTCGCAACCGCTTATATGACAGTCTCTGCATAACGAAAGAATGTATAATATGCCCTAATGGCAGAGACGGTGACTGCATGAGCGTAATATATTGGCGAAACGGGTAGGCCGCTCTATGCACGCATAGAAGAACACCTAGCTGACAAACGTCTTAATAGAACGAATACCCGCTAGGGACGCATATATAACAGAAACATGACGGAGTTGATTTTGAGATCGAGGTCACCATCCTTGCGCAGGAACAAAAAGCATCAGCGCGAAAAATTCTGGGAACGCTTTGGATTAACACCACCAGTCCAACTATGAACCGCAGGAAGGAATGCTTCGTTATCACTCCTGATGCGAATCAGTATATACGACTTGCTGCCAAGGCTAGGGTGCATTACGAGCCTATGTGATCGTCTTCCGGTGATCTCCACTTGAATAATTCAGTAGAACACATACAAAAAGCGGTGAGTATGTTGAAAGTTGATTTTGTGCTTGATGCGATTGAAATTTAGGTCTGGTAATTTTTTCTAAAGGAGTGATGAAGATATTTGGCTTACTGGATTGCGGATAATTTGATCTTTCCAGGCTCTGAAGAAAGCGAACTGCCGAAACGTCAGCTGTCTTATAAAGTTTATTGTAACACCTCGTGTTTGGCTTAAAAACGAAAATCAGGAATTATTCTTCAAGCCAAAAAATTTATCTATCATGGAGAATCTTGAAGAATTAGCCGTTACTTGATAAACATTTGAGTTAGGTCAGATTAGAAAATTATTGCGAAAGGCGGCAGGTCACGTAGGCTACAGGGCGTTTCGTGTTGATGTTCATGATTTTTGAGCCATGATCAGGTTTATCACTTCATAATCATCATCGTTGTGCCTTTTTTGCCATCGATATGCTCACATGACTTTATATAAACTTCGGCATCATTAATTGATATATGGAATGAGACAGTGTCACGATCCTAGCGCTGGAATCAAAAGCATTCACGCGCAAAACTCTTGAGGCATGTTGGATAAACGTCAAAAATCCCGAAATGAACTGGAAGGACGAATGCGTCACAATCACACGATACCTCGAGCCCTTTCTTTGTTGATCTTTTAACGTAATCTAGGCAGCTTATAAATAAAATTCTCCGAATCATTCAAATAATATGGAAGACTAATACTACATATGCCCAGGCTCTGGTGAAGGCTGGTCGCCGAGACGTCAGCCGAATTACTACGACTATTTTACGAACTTAGCGTCTTCTAATCAAGATGAGTTTTCTTGATTTCCATTCACCAATTCTGAACTTTGATCGACTTTCCATCTAAGCGTTCTTTTGCCAATATTTCAACAATGCATGTCTTTGAAGTAATCGAGTATACACTGACTGAATTCAATCTCTTACCGTCTAACTTTTAACACAAATCATGAAATCTTTCTTACTGATTAGAGGATGGTATTCACAATATCAAAGTAAGTGACACCCTAAAAAACTCGATGGCGCCTCAACAACTGTCACACAACTACATAGAGTTTTATCTTGGGAAAACTCTTGATGTTTGAGCTCTTAATAACAATTTTTAAGCCTAGCCCGCCTATCAGGCCTTGCCTAGTGCCTGTTGCTTCGTCGTAATTAGAATGGCTATCTTTTAGCACTTTATTTGATCCGTCATCAGAGTGTTTTTCATTGTGTAGATCCCAGTACTTCTAGCATTCAATTCGTTTTTCGTCTTCTTCTTGAGCGCCTTAGAACAGTGGTCGAGCGAGTCTCCTTACAGTCTCGAGAATAGCTTAGTTGTGGCGTTCCATACGACGTTGTTGTTGAATGCCAGAGAGAGTTGGGGGGAAGGGGGGGGGGGGGGGGGGGTGGGACGCGAATTCACGCGCGCCGCGACGAGCATCACAACCTCTCGGCCACTGTGCCACCCCCGCCACTCACTCCTTCACTAATGAATGTCAGTTGCTTGATACAGAGCAGTTCCTTTACACACCTACCACCCATTCACTATTAAGAGAGTGTGATGTAGATTGATGTGCAAAAACTTTACGTTAGCTGGGACTCGAACCCACATTTTGTTCTATCCGTAAGCGCGTGCTCAACCGTTGCACTACCGGCCACCGTTTTGACACCACTCTTTAAAATTGTGACTTAATCAAAATTCAGCAAATATTTAGGAGTAACTACCGATGAATCAGCTATAATTTCCGTGAGAAGTTCTTCTAGGTGCTATGGATCGAATTTGACTGTTAAAATTACAGGCCTGAAAACGCTTGGTGTCCGTTATTACTTTCGAGTCAGCTATGTGTCAATCATTTCAGTTCATGCTTTTTTCAATTTTGTGCTCTAATGAACAGATTCAGCAGCGAAGTTTTGTACACAATGTCTTTGCAACTCGTTCAAAAAGCGTAGTATTGCTTTTTTTTGTTAGTTCTTTTGAAGCATCCACCAGAACTTCAGCAACGACAATACCGGCTGGCACTAGAAGAGGCGGAAAGGCTTTCGCTTGATTCATCTCGATCGGTAAGCCGATTGCTGCCTCATAACCTCCTCGACGAGGAACATGCGGATCTGAAACAATGAAGACTGTCAAGCCTCACCATTTTATATTTAATGTAATCAATTTTTGAAACGTAACGTCGAACATAAGCTGAAATTATGTATTCAAGGAAATTTCAAACTGACAGGCTTTTGCAGTGATGAAGCCAACCTAGCAGATAACAATCACTGACAGATTCATGCCGAGAAACCGAGTAGAATTTGAGATAACAAGTGCGATTGATTTTTTCCTCAAATAAAATCATTACTGCTGAACTTCACGAATGATTCAAGAATGCTGGCACAGATATTTTTCAATGAAAGTACGATTTTTTAAGCAGTCACAATGATTTTCTCAAAACAAAATCATCCTACACAATGATCCATTTCCCCCATTATACATTGATTGATTAGAAATTGGCGGATTTCGTTGTGAATGAGAACAAGAAGACAGTCACTTCGTTCAGTAGTGTGCGTCAGAATGCTTCTTCGCGTTCTTTCCATCACCAACTTTACCAGTGCGGAGCAGCGTTAGTTGAAATTTCTCAACCTGCTCCACGGTAATTACATTCAAGAAGTGGCCGTCTTCTATCTGAGTCGTGACCCGCTTCCGAATCGCCTTGTAATCTTACTCATTTGGAGGGATTGAGAAATTTCATACCGTAGAACTATTTCTGCCGTTTGACGCATGCAGTCTAGCAATGACACTTTTTAGAACTTTTGCTTATCTCTGCCCTATTTGGGGTGCTCCGTGGCCGAGTGGCTGTGTTGCTTGTCGTGCAGCACGTAGAGCCGAGCTCTACATATCAGCCTTCTTTGGCAGTCAACAACAACGCTTTGCGGAACGCCACAGGCAGGCTATTTTCGAGATTGCAAGGAGACTCGCTTATCCAGTATTCTACGACGTTCAAGAAGAAGACGAACAAGAGAATTAAATGCTACACATGCTGTGATCCGCACAGTGAAAGAGAACACTCGCAAAACGAATCAATAAAGTGTCGAAACAAGTGTCTGCCCTATTAAAATAGATATCCAAATCGAAGCTAACGAAGACTGTGTCAAGGGATCCCATTAAGCTCTTATTCTAGGTTCCTTCACAATAGCAGCCCTGTTCCTTCAGAATAACAACCCTGTTTCTTGTTCAAAAACAGCAAGACGTGGTCTTCATTGTGCACACATCCTAAGAGAGAGCAGTTTATTTCCGAGTTTATTGATAGACACTGAAGAATACTGTAATTAACAAAGCAGATAGGGATAGAATGGCTCAAAACATGTTATATCTTTATCAGATTGTTATAGTTTGAGTTAGGTCTATAAAAAGCGGCCGAAAAGAAAAATATTGAGTTCAATAAGCGGAGAGCGGAAAGATATGTGGATAACGTCGAGCGTTTTATTATGAGCTTGCACATCCTGTCTAAAAACTTGGACGAAAGTTTAAGCTCTAGCTATCTTTCAATACTGTTCAACTAGGTGTTTTTCGTCGATGCTCGACATTTCGCTTGTTCAAAAAAAAGACCTTCATCTTCATCTGACTGTGCTGGAATAGATCAAAAATATTGGAACCTTAAAAAAGTTCACTGAAAAAAAGATTTCGCTGACGTGCGAAAAGCTTCACTCGTGGCGAATTTCTAGTGCAGTATAGGCATGCGCATAAAAAGGCTCCCTTGCTTGTAGAATGTGAACTTGTCTAGGCAAAAGTAGACTGAGTCCATTATCTCTAACCTAACGGCTTTCACACAACGAAGTGAACTAAATTAAAGGCAAGGAAGTCTAGAGTACTATAGAGCAGAGTTTTGTTTTCTAGAACACTGCATTAATGTCATTAATACAAAAACCTATCTAAAAAGTTTTGCTGCATAATGATTATGAGTGGATCGGGTGAACTGTGGCACTTTCTCCCGCTTGATGGAAGGTCAATGATATCTATAGCGTTCCTAAACTTCGGAAATCCTCAGTATTTATTAGACAGTGAACTGGCGCAGTGGGTCATTAAAGTCATGTGGAAATGATCACCTTCTCCGGAATGCAGTCAGTGTCGTTTAGGCGACACGGATAGCAAAGTTCTGACGAGCTCCGTCAAATTGCTTGTAGGATCCAAGGCGACATTTTAGACTGCTGACATAAAAATTTATTATCATAGCAAAGTTGCAAAATCGGAAACTCGACACTCCGAGAAGAACAAGCTCATTTATTGCAGCGTGGAGACGAATCGTCTGTCGTGAGAAAAAACAAATGGTAACCATCTAGACTGATCTGAGTCAACCTTAGATCGCTTGTTTTGCTGCAGAAGACGGTTAACCTTAGACAAATTAATTTCAAATAAGATAGGCGGAGCAAAGAGGAGCAGTAAGATGGACGTTTTGGAGGGTTCTGGAACGCTAACCATGTTAGTTCTGTTTGTGCTTATATACGAAGCGAAGATCAACGATTGTCTTCACTGTGACGCCATTTTGTCAATCTGATTCATAAGCAACAGGTGTGTATGTAGAAGCTTAGGAGGAATAATAAAAACAGAAACGTCACCATTCATATATTTTACAGTAGTTCAGCTAGAGTCTAAGGAATAAAAGAAAGAAATAAAAACGTCATATTCAAATGTTTGACAGAAAGTCAACACTTAGGAATGGTATTAACTGTATGTTTGAGAGAAAGTCAGAATTTAGGAATGTAAGTTTTGATCGGCGGCACAACCAGCATCAAAATGATTACATTTTGAATAGGTGTAGAAACAGGGCGCGGTGGTCCGGACTGTTTGAAGATTACTGGAAGCTACGATAAAAAAATGGAGATTTTCATGTTTTCTAAACAAAAAGGAGGCTATAGGCATCTTCATCACCTATCAAGGACAAGACGAAATCCTGGTGACTGCTGTCTGACGTAATATGTCATCAATAAGATGTCATATGAACAAGTGGACTACCTCAGAACTCAAATAACATTTCTTTTTTTTTGCTGCTTTTACGGAAATGTTATAATGTTATAACTGAATATCCAAGAATGTTGAGCAATATACAAAATTTGAAACCTCAGGCGGGAGTTGAACCCTCATTTCACTCACAGCCGGAACGCATGCTATCACTGAACTCTCACCTCAGTTGCCTAAAATATCACTCAACATTTCCGTGAGGATGTTTTTGAGTGAAATATGTTATAACATCAAACGGCATTATGAGGCTTACGAAAATTATCCTGTTATGGTGCGGTGTATTATGACCGACGAGGTCTCCACGAAAGTCGTCTCTTTTTTCGACCTGATCTTGCTACAAAGAGCTTCCTTATTGTTTTCCACAGTAGCTAGCTTGCCAAGCACATATGTGCTCTCAGATGTGGTCCATGAAAGACTCTCTTTTATATTCAACAGTTTCCAAAAATGAGATTGAACTCTGCAATAGTGTTGTGGACGGAAAGATATCACGTCTATCCAAGTGGTCGCCATGCCGTCTCAATCAAATATCAACTGTATTCAGAATAAATGTCTTTGTCAGTGCCACTATAGCCAGTTCTTTACGCAATAATTCTTCAAATGAGGTCCACGCATGAGTGACAGGAAATGCATGCCGTAATAGAAATCTACAGGAGTGGGCGTTTGAACAACATTGTAAGTTCGCGGACACAGCTGTTTGAAGATAGTGGATATTGGGAATTTTGCTATTTATCTCACTAGACTTGACACGATTGAGCAGTAGCAAATCTGAGTACTGCTTATAATGAGAAATCTTCACCTCATAGGGCATCAGACGAGATGTGCATTTTTCAGAGTTATGCAGACTATTGATTTCACTACTGATTTTATGATCAAAATGATCAAGATCTTTTTATATAACTCAGAGAATTGAGTGGCGAGCAAATCGCGGCCTCAGGCGGGAATCGAACCTACGTTTCATCCTATCCTGGGGCGCGTGCTCTACCACTACACCACTGAAGCACATTTGCCCGACCACTCATTCTTCAACATCTCAATGTTAGCTATCAGCCACCAACCTTTGACAGGTTTGGTCGGGTATGCGATTTCGCTTTATATACCTAGTTGAGCTGACAGCTATTATAATTACTAATACTCGACACTAATAGTATTTTTTTGAATGCATTTCGCATTGTTATTATGTTTTCTGTATAACTTAGAGAATTGAGTGGCGAGCAAAAACGCGGCCTCAGGCGGGAATCGAACCCGCGTTTCATCCTATCCGGGGACGCGTGCTCTACCACTACACCACTGAGACACATTTGCCCGACCACTCATTCTTCAACATCTCAATGTTAGCTATCAGCCACCAACCCAAGCCACCAGAATGAGTGGTCGGGCAAATGTGCCTCAGTGGTGTAGTGGTAGAGCACGCGTCCCAGGATAGGATGAAACGTGGGTTCGATTCCCGCCTAAGGCCGCGTTTTTGCTCTCCACTCAATTCTCTAAGTTATATAGAAAACATATAACAATGCGAAATGCATTGAAAAAAATACTATTAAGACCTTTTTGGCAAAAATTAAACCACTTTTCTCACCATCAGCCTTTCAGTGCAACAAAGCAAATTCAACCGTGGACGATGAATATTTCATGCATTCCCTGAAATATATTCGTCACTTTGCCATTCAACAAAGATAGTGGCGCTTTCCTTTCAGGAGATCTTGGATTTTTTTTCAGCAGCTATTGCCTTCCATGAAGCAGTCGTAACCGTCCAAAACCTGGCTGGTGCTCGCTTTCTTTGCTGATCAATCTTACAATAACTCTGTTACTGTGTATCGTGAACCGCAAAAGGTGTAGCACAGTGATGATAATGCGATGTGTCAGAGGCAACACTATAAGTTCGGCGCTGGTTCGACCCCCAGCCTTATCACTATTGTGCAATCAGTCGCAGAACTCATTAGTGAACATCTTAGCTCATGTACAGTTGAAATAGTAGCAAATGTCTCAACGAGTATTCTACGACAATCATAAAGAACCCGAATTCTCAAGGAAAAATCTATCAGGCATAAACATATGAGTTTTGAAACCTCAGTAATCTCTAGTCAAGACAATGTCGGAGTTTCAATCTTTTGGGGAATCTTGGTCATCTCGAACCCGAAATACACTATGGATCGATTACGCTGATCAGAAGCTGACGAATTTTGAAATTACGTTGATGATATTCATTTTATCATCTTATATATCCATTTTCGCTGTACTTTCCACACTGGCAAAAAATTCCATCTCAGAACTGAACTTGTGTCCAATTTGCAAGCATATTCATGGCTTTCAATAAATAGCTTCACATTCTGAAATATTTTTAGTCTGACACATTCGCTCTGTTTTCGAACCTGACTCTTCAAAATTCGCTTGCGATTGGTTGTGTGCAGCATGAAGATGCCTTTGGCTGCCAATGCAGCAAGTTACATATCAATTTCCCTTCTGATTGATTTTGGTTTGAAAAAACAATCGTTCTTAATAAAAAGTTATTGTGAGTTTTTGAAGAGTTGTTTTACGCAGCAATTTTGGTCATTTGTGGTTTTATTGCACAAAATTCTTTTTTGATGCAAAAAAAGCAGTCAATGAAAACGTTTCAGCCGTCTTTTCGAGGTTTGCTTAAAGATTTATCCGCAGAATCAGAATCGGCAGACACGCGTGTTTCGGCGGTTTTGGCATCGTCTGTGCCGTTTCTCGAAACTCGCCCCTTATTATAGGGAACGAGCGCCGAAAAATGATCAAAGAAGAGTTATAAATTCTCATCCACCAATCGCAAGGCATCGACTATAGGTAAAAGCCGTCAGTAACGTCCCTATGTTAAGGGGCGAGTGAACGAGAAAACGGCAGCGATGATGGCGAAACTGTCGAAACACGCGTGCCCGGCGATTCTGATGCTATTTGCATAAAAAATTTGCGATAAATTTGCAGTTAAGCCTAGAATTTCGCAGCTGAAACAATCTAAAAGACTACATTTGAATATTTTAACATGGTTTGTGGCAAACAATCGATTAAAAAAAAAGGTGAAAAAAGTGTTTAAACTCGTTGGTAACACTTGACCTGTTTTCAGGTTATGATTGCCGTTACTGGAGCTCACTGTGATGGGTGCGCCCCCCGATACAAGTGTCTTAGTTATTTAATGAACCCATCTATTGCCATTATTATTGATATACTACTTATTTTACTATTCTTATATCATATGCGATCAACAGCTCTACAATACTTTGCAGAAAATCATATTGATTAACGGCTTACAATTCATTATGATTTTTCACATCGACATTCATGAACACTTCCAAAAAAAGTACCTACAATGCGTAGTTGCATCTTAGAACATGAGCTTCCAGACGGTGTGCAGTGCCATTCTTGCCAAACTATTGAATTTTTTGTCGCTTTGATTATTCTACCATGAAGATTCGCTAATAAAATCGCTCATCGAGATAAAAACGAATGAAAATCATCCATATCACAAAAATAACAATTTTTTCAAAGAAAGCTGATAATAATCCGTGGGCGAATGATACTAAATTCTCCAAATGGGCGATCTTTAGGCATATTTATTACTTACCAAGAACGAGACGACATCTCACTGGCACTGATCTGAGGCATCAGATTATCAATGAGAGGTCGATTTATACAATTGCACTGCATCATAACGCAAAATGCTAGAAAGTTCCTGAGAACAATGTATTTTGATATTTAAATGGCGACATAACCCCTGTGAGGGTCAAACACGATGTGATCAAGGAGTAGTGTTTGAGAAAACCTAAACAGAGTCCATACTTTTTCAGTTCCCTTTTGCTGAAAAAAGGTTCTCTGCAGTAGTTCATTATCCAGCCACTAGTTTGCCGAGTACGAGCGTTTCGACAGTTGAGGTGCGTCACAAGTACTTCTTACACTTAACAATTTGCAAAAATTGTTTTTTCCAACAAATTTCTCAGTACGTGTCGATGACGAAAATAAATTAGCGTTAATGCATACGGTCGGCACGCAATTTCATTCAATTATTGGTTGTACTTAGAACCAAAGTCGCTATAAGTGCGACTATGACCAGTTTTTTGAAACTAGTCTAGTTGTCTTGTCAACTTACAGTTTGAGGGCAGAGAATAGTGCAATGAACAAGTGGAGCCCTGGCTGATAGACAACATCGCAATGGCCACAGTTGCTCGCAGATGGTGGGATTTTGGCAACTTTATGTTTCTTACCACTATGGTTCTTGACGCGGTTGAGCAGTGCCAAGTACCATGTTCCCTTTACGGAGGAATTTTTCTACCATACGTGAATTCACCTCCCTCTTTGAGGGATCCCGCCCAGTTAGTCGCGAGTGCATGTGGCTAGTCCCCTGGTGGTGGATAGGGGAATAAACGCGAGCCAAAAGCGACTGTGCGCTTCCCAGAGACGCAGGTGGATTCACGGGTGAGCACCCTGCTTCTGCAGCGCCGAATTGACAAAAACTCTATATCTACGAGGCAAGTCGACCAAAAGCCTGCAATCAAGCGGCTGGGAAGTACATGGGAGGCGGTTAGGAGTCGCCTCCAACAAATAAGCTCCTCCCGCTCCTCTGAGAGAGACTGGCAAGCTACTCGTGAGTAGCCAGCTTCCACGTTTAGAACCTGGCAGGCTATAAGTTGGGTATCAAAATACCGAAAACAGTAACAAATATGGGCCTCATTCCCCTGACCCCGAAAGAGCCCCTGGTATGGCAGCGCAGGTAGGACGAGGAAGGAGAGGCTGCTAAAATCTTAGGGCCACACTAGGCTGCCAAGATCGAAACGGACTGAAATGACGATCTGTGCCTACAATGCAAGAACCCTTGCTCACGAATCCGCTGTAGAAGATCTATTGATTTAACCAAGAAGAATAAGGTACGACGTCATTGGCTTGGCTAAGACAAGAAGGCGCCATCCTTTTCACGTTGTTTATGACACCGGAGAAGAACTGTTCCTTGGAACATGCGATCGCAGAGGTGTCGGCGGCGTTGGCGTCCTCGTCAAATCGAATTTGACCGTGAGCATTGATTCGTTTGAGCAACTAACAACGCGTATCGGACGATTACGGTTGAAACGATGTGGTTCTATGCCGGCTTTGACCATCGTCGTTGCTTACGCACCAACATCAAGCTATGACGAAGACGAAGTCGAAGCGCTTTATATGAACTTCGAAAAATTCTTCAGAAAAGATCATATATTCTTCAAGGTCATTTTCGGAGATTTTAACGCAATAATTGGATCTAGAAGAACGTCTGATAAACGACACATAGGGACCCACAGACTAGAATGGAACGAACATGGTGAGAGGCTATCTGAGTTTATCATGACGACCCAAACCATCCATGGTAACTCACAATTCCAAAAGCCTCACTCTCAGCGATGGACGTGGGAGTCTCCAAATGGAGAGTACCATAACAAAATAGACCACATCTTTGTAAATCGATGGTTCTGCCTGACCGATGTCGCTGTTGTTCCTAAGTTCTGCATGGAATCAGACCATCGCCTCCTTTGCGCAACGTTCCGTTTTTCGACGAGATTAGAGAAAGCCGCTAAATTCAAACAACGAAGTCCTAGAACTACCATAAACTGGGAAGTATTCAGATCATTAGTCGGCTCTTGGGAAGACACCGTTGTCGACAACATCGACGAAGAATACGATCGGCTCGTTGAATATCTTCACAATAGCGCTTTGAAAACCGAGAGTCCTAAGGTCACGAAGAAACGCTTGTCTCTGCAGATACTCGAGCTGATACGTCAACGTGGAATCGCACGAGCTACATGCAACCGCAACCTTACGTCCGAACTTGCGAAACACTGCAGAGAAGCGATGAAAGAAAACCTCAAAGAGAGAAGAGCAGCAGTTATGGCAAAAACCGCAGAAGCTAGGAAGAGCATTCGCAAAGCTCATCGAGGCTTCGCCAACTATAAATCAAGATGATTGCACTTCAATACCCTGACGGGACACTTACAGCTTCGAGAGGGGCTATGGAGAAAATCATCCACCAATACTTCTCGGATCTCTTCGCTAGCCATGTCCTCTTACCGTCATATAAATTGAAAAAAGACGAATATGTCGTTCCACCAGTCCTTCCTTCCGAAATCCTACATGCTATATCGTCGGTGAAGAACAGAACAACACCCGATCCAGACAGGATTAGACCAGAACACCTGAAGAACCTGCCGCCAGTTCTCATTAACACCGTGGCTCGGCTCTTCACTCGCTACCTGTCAGAATGCAAGGTCCCTATTCAATGGAAATCCAGCAAGACCGTATTGTTGTTCAAAAAGGGAGTCCTTCACGACATGGGCAATTATCGCCCAATCTGCTTGCTGTGCGTTGTCTATAAACTCTTTACTCGAGTCATCCTAAACAGGATTGACAGAACACTGGACGAAGGACAGCCATGCGAACAAGGGTTCCGAAAAGGATTTAGTACCATAGACCACATCCACACAATTACAAGACTCACTGAAGTTTCACGAGAGTACAAGAGCTCTTTCTCACTTTCATCGATCTGAAGAAAGCCTTCGATTAAGTGGAAACAGAAGCAGTTATAGAGGCTCTGGATAACCAGAGCGTCCCTACTCGGTACATAATGATCCTTCGTGAGCTTCATAAAGATTTCACAACCAGAATATCTCCATTCTACAACAATATCACCATTGACGTAAGAAGAGGGGTTCTACAAGGCGATACAATTTAGCCAAAACTATTCACTGCCACCCTACAAAACGTCATGCGAACATTAGAACAGGACAAACCATCTTCGCTTTGCTGACGATATCGTTCTCATATCACCAAACATCAGCCAAGCGGAACGAATGTTGACCGATTTCGATAACGCTTGTGGAAAGATTGGTCTTCAACTAAATCTAACGAAAACGATGTTTATGGGGAACGGATGGATTTCGAATGCCTCATTCACGCTCAACGAAACGACAATCTCCGAATGCTCCAGTTACGTCTATCTAGGTCGTGAAATCAACATGATGAACGACCTAGCTCCAGAGTTGAGCAGGAGGAGATAAGCGGCTTGGGTAACGTTCAAGAGCATCGAAGATGTAGTGAAGAGGACGAAGAACATTCAACTTCGTGCCCACCTTTTCGACTCGACAATTATCCTTGCCCTAACGTATGCACTAGAAACCTGGTCGCTACGTAAGCAGGATGAAAAATCACTTGGCGTTATCGACCGCGCGGTCAAATGGTCGATGCTAGGAGTATCCCGTATCTCGCAACTAAGAGAAAGGATTTGAAGTTCCGACTTACGTCAACAATCGAGAATCAAAGACGCCGTTCTACACGCCAGGATATTGAAAATAACGTGGCCGGACAAGTGATGCGCTTCAGCGACAACCGATGGAAGAATGCCGTTACCGACTGGATTCGTCGGGATGTCAAGCGCTCTAAAGAAATACCACCGACCCCTTGGTCCGATTTCTTCACGAAAGCCATAGAGAAAGATATGATGCTCAGCGAATCCCTAGAGCGAAGAGGATCCACTGAGCTACTCTTGCAAGCGATAGGGAAAAAGGGAAGAGTTGCTGGTACGACAGGTGATACAGGTAACGTGAATTCACAGTAGTGTTCTAACAGTAGAAGTGTGAAAGCTGATGATGTAGCCACTAAGAGCACATATAGCGCAGTGGTTCGAGGTGCCCTGCCACGGACACAAGGTCGATGGTCCAATCTCGCGTTCATGAGCCACCAAAATTTCCATCTCTCCGCAATATTGGTAAACTGGTACCATACTTGTCTCAAAAGATAAGAGCACTGACTTGATGCATTGGTAGACACCACAAATCAGTTTGTAGCCGGATGTGCACTCAGCTGCCTCATACAAAGCTGGAAACTAAGTACGAATTCATGGAGCATCCTTCTGGGATCGATGAGCGGCGGGACTTCTCTTATCTTTCACATGAAAAAAAACGGAGAAGACCTTCTGGCGTAAAGTAGATCACTCTGATTAACATGGGTTGTCTAATGCTCTACTTCATGTAACTGTATATATTCGTCATTTCAATTGAGGCCATTTTCGGTTATAAAGAGACAAATGAAAAACCAATCTCAATTTCTGGAGAGAACAATTCATAGATATTTCAGTCAACATTCGAAAGCTGAGATTTATATCTCCAGCTCCACATGGCCGGTTTCGAAAAGATCCTTTGATAATGCTGTAAACTTGGAGTATAACTATGCTCCGAACGCGCATATTTCTCGCAGGACAGAGCTCCTTCTTTGAACTATTGGTAATCATCCGACAGGGTACTGTTTGCTTATTCCAGCGTCGTGCACGAATTCTGAAAAGACCGTTCCCCTGCGGCACAGCAGGGACTATAAGATCGACTCATATGTGCGAGCAAAGTGGTCCCTGGTCAATTCATCTTCCGCTGGGTCAGACGGCAAGAGAGTTGACGCGACGATGATCGACCGTTTTTTGACCGATCTTGCGAAAGTGCAACATTTGTTATTCAATTAGAAATTGTTTTGCCTCCTTAAGAGAATAACTCCAGATTAAGCGTATGACGCTGCTACAGAGAGATTTCAAACACTTTGATTCTGTCATGAATGCGGATAAGTCAATCATTATTGCTACATTTATCACTTTCACATTCACTTATCATTTTGATGGAATTACAAGAGACGAGAACGTTCTAACTGCTTCCAGCAGTGACTCGAAAACATTCAGATACTACGAGACGTTCTCTACACGTTCATATGTCAAAAAACCGATCGGCAATTGCGCAACGCCCATTGCTGCCTCTCCCATCGTCCAGTGAATTGGCCAAAGACCACCTTGTTCGCGCATGTGAATCAATCCTAGCTACCCTGCTGCGCTGCAGGGAAACGATCTTTTTAGGATATAAGCACAGCATTTGATTCAGCGGACATTACGCTATCGGACGATTACTAACAGTCTAATAGTTCAAAGAAAGAGCTCTGTCTGGCGACAATTATGCGCATCTGAAACACAAGGGATTTCCTTCTGTAACAACGTCGAAAAAAAGCATTTTTGTCGACCGGCTACGTGTGCTTTTGCCAGAAATTCAAGCTCTCGAATGATTACTAATACTCCTATGAAAAGTTTCTGTACAGCGAAAGAGGTCGGTTTTTTATTTGTTCACTTATAACCGAAAAGAATCCGACTGACAGTAAAACACTGAATTCTCCTCACTAATTTTCATGGTGACACATCTCCTCTGTCAAAATAATTTCGGTTGTTGTTGTTATAATAAATGTTGGCGATTATAAAGCAGTCATAACTGATAACTTAAGTAATGCTCAATTTCCTTCTCATTTAGTTTTGTAATCATTTGGCAACTATGTTTGCAGAGTGGCCGAGGGAGGGCAGCGAAATTATCAGTGATGCAGTGAATCACAAATCAAAATGATTGATAAGGTTCTGCATCTATTTCTTGCTCAGTACCATTCATAGCGAAGATGTAGTAAGAAGCAAGCTGAAGTACTCAAAAACCTTTGTGGAAGATGAATGCGAGAATGTAAATAGGATTCAAGAGGTGCTGGGACACGCGCAACAAATTTGATAACTTATTGTGTCAAATAAAGTAACAAACTTCTATCCTTCTTAATAATTATGACTGGAGGATCTCGATTGGCCATGATCGCAAAATTACGTTTTCCTAGAAAATCTCATACAACAGACTGAGCTTTCTTCATGGCCTTGTTGATCTAGAAATCAGTTCATTTTGACGATGTATCGCTGAAAATTTGGCTAATTCAAAATGATCTGAATTTTACCATCTCAATGTTTTTTCATCCTTCGCCACTTCCAGAACTGGCGCGCCATCTCATCGCAAACCGCAAGTTGTTGTATATAAATTCTAAAAATATCCACGCTCGCAGTACACCACTCTACATCAAGATATTTTCAATTTATTATCGATCTCGTTAAACATTCCGAAAAGTACAAATTGGTGTGGGTAATTCTTGAATCTCACTTTACACCTGACGGCTACAAACTTCCTGACATTTGAATCTGAATAACATAAAGGTTTATTCAAAAACATTACAGAAAAATACATATCATTTACTCTGTAAGCTCTCGTTAATCGCAATAAGCCAGCGTAAGGCGTTCGAAAATAATATTTTTCAACTTGGAGGATTTATCGAATGATTATGTACCCTTTGATGTAAAATGGTGCGTGAAATTTCTACGTAAATATCGTTTAAATTCCACAACTTTATAGGTGTGAGAAAAGAAACTTGTTTTGCTGCGATCTGTATGGAAAACGTGGGAGTATAATGGCCAGGAGGTATTAAGTTGCTGAGAAAAAGAGAGAATTTCGGAGGTACACTAAACAAAAAGATGAGTTTCGTAATTATCTTAATATTTGGTACAGACCATAGACGACAACAGGAAGCGAATTAATTATGATCGTGTTTATCGCAGACGATTTTCGGCATTGGGCAGTCTCTTTCATCGGGCACCAGAATCATTTCGCAGCCTGGTTGCGTATTCGCCATCATCACCATCGGGCAGTCAAGGCGTGCTAGAAGTAATGCACACCATTTTCCAGTCGTGGGAATGATATGGAAACAAAAGAAACAGCATTTATTAATGAAACTGTAAAGCTGAAAAACGTTCCAACCGATTTGAGTTTAGCATCCCAAGTTCAGCGACTAACACTACTGATTTCTTTTTCAAAAGCCACCGATGAATGCATATTTGCAGCGAAAATTCCTTTATGATGAAGAGGATGACCGTAGAGACAATGCGAATTGTTCCCAATTTATGCCTTATGAATGGTCCGCCATTAGCGCATGAATGAGCATTAGTGCATTACACTCTAGTTGTTAATATACACTATGAGGAATCAACAGCTTTACCTTCATCAGTTTAACTATTTGACAAGTAGGAAAGAAGTCCGCGAGAATGTTTAATCTTTTCGACAGTGGTACCTCAGAGTCATACGTACGTTTTGGCACTGTCACCCGCCTCATCACTGGCCCGCGCTTCACACTAACCCTAATTTATAGCAAGGGTGGAGAGACGTTATTCATGGTGATAGCACGTGATATAATGTTATCAAATTTTTTTTCAGTCGATGGATTACGGCTGCCAGTCGAAGAGATGGATTTCTACATATTCACCACCAGCTCTATTTTATTGACTGGTAAAGTGGTGGCAACATAGTATTACATGCTATCACCATGAATAACTTCTCTCCACCCTTGCCATAAAAGTAGGGTTTAGTCTAGGACGTGGGCCCACTAATGAAAGGGCGACACCACCGATACGTACGTATGTTTTCGACATATAATATTCGACAAGGTTCTAAACATCTCACAGACTACACTAAATGTTTGAAAGAGGTTTAAGACATTTGAAGAGATGGATTTCTGGACAAGAAAGGAACATTTTTTCCTGTAAAATACTGATAAAACATGTTAGGCTTCTTTTGGCATCGAGTGTGCAATCAACATGCGTCGGATCTGGACTAGATTTCCGGATCAAAACTCGCGCGTGATTTCCAGAAAGTTACTTATAAAGGCGGTTTTATGAGAACTGCAACTACTTCATAATTGAAGTGACGAACTGCTCTCACTAATGGTTATTCGTTCTCATTTTCTGGACAAATCTATAATATACAAAGATAGATTGAACATCAGGTGAGCAATGATTGCAAATAAGGTTGGTAGTTTGCTGTTGGAATAGGAATGAATCTTACTGGAAAAAATCTTTATCAAGAAAATTACCATGGCAAGTCCCATTCTCACATTTACTTCCGGAAGGGCATGGGTTATCTCCATCACATTCAAACGGATTGTTAGGATCTTTCGCAAAGACTGAAACATGATGTTGATTGAGAGCGCTACAGGTCTTCAAAGTCTACAGAAAACAGTGTTTCAGTAGTCTATGAAGCTATGAGCAAAAGGCAAAAAGGCTACTGGAACTTGACAGACAGTAACTTACCGCTTAGAGTAATCAAAGCAATTAGTAAGGCGAGCATTGTCATCTTCTGAAATAGTGGATAATAATACAGAATATCTGATTTTAATCTGTACGTTGTCGTCAATACGGAAGCATTGATGTTGGCAGATTTTCGAGAGCTAATTGCCATTTGAGTGCAACAAATAGGCGAAACAGGAGGCATGAGTGAGCCAGTGTAAAACAACGATAGCGTGTAAATAATGACAAACAAAAAATAGATGAATGAAAACATTTGTTCAATATGGGTGAGGTAACATCGAGTACTCTCACGATTGGCATAGAGGAAGGAAAATTCATAAGCTCAATGCTATTCTCTGTTCTAACACTCTATAGAAACGTAGCAGTTAGGACAAACAATTAGATCTTAGTCAATTATCGATAATAAAGTAATTACCAATCAACAACATGGATGTAATGGGAAGTCATTATTTACAATAAGGCTTTCCTAGGTGTAAGCGAGCCAGAGATACAAGCTGAACGTAATGGTTTTGAGAAAGTCTTCTGCACGTAGCAAAAGGTTAAACGATCATTGAGGAACTCATCACAACATAACTGAAGGTACTTTAATCTATAAAGGGGGATAAGCCTATAACGTATTTAGCTAACAACAATTTTGAGGTAGACAATTCAAGAAATTTTTTTTAGAGTAATTTACATAAAAACTGAAGTAAGCACCGCTATTGAAAAATGTTTGAAAACCGGCGGCTTGGAGAACTCTGTGGTAGTTGTGGAGAATGTTCTCAGCCGTTATGCTGTCAACTGGCTAGCAACCGCCTGCATGGGTGTCTATATAAAACAATGAGTTTCATAATTTGCGTTAAGGATCTAGATGGCGACTGTACGAGATTAGGTTTTATATACCTATCTCTTGGAAGACATGTGATGATGACTCATGGAAAAATGGATAGACCACTTTACCTCCGCATTAAAGAACAACTAGATGGAAAGTCAACAACTCGTCCATGTACTACCAAGGCACACACAGGGCACAAAAGAACAGCGGTGACGATTCTGAAATGGTAGTCAGACCTCTAAGCCAGGTATCAAAACGAGCAAAGCACGTGACTTCTTTTCAATATTTTTCGAAAACCGAATATGACTGAAAAGTCAGAGCGAATATTTGTCATGCGTGGTGTGGGGTCTTATTTCGAACTAATTCTCTGCTCTGAATAAGGTTCGTTGCTCGAAATATGTGGACAGTATACGAATGACTTCGCTCCTTCTAGAAAGTTAAAAGATGAACCTTTTTTGATATGTAAAGTTTGAATTGTTTTCTATTACAGATTTTCACTATAACTGTAAAGTATTATACAGTAAGAAAGCATAGTTTTGAAAAGTACGTTAGAATTCCACAAAAAGTGAAATCGCTGAAGCGCCGGCCACCGCGTCTTAAGATTAAACTAATAACCTTGGTAGCTCTACATGAAAACTTCAATAAATATACACCCACCAATCTGGCACTAGTATGCTACATGCAAGTCTCTTCCTTTGCCTTAGACAATTTAGCTATGCTAGCATTATTAATACGTCATGATACACTATTTTTTATGTTTTCAAAATAAACACACGTGAGCCGCACACGTGATGCGCTTCAACGACAACAGATGGAAGAGAGCCGTTACCTACTGGATTCCTCGGGATATCAAGCTCTCTACAGGAAGATCAAGACCACGACCAACCAAGCCAACCAAGACCAAGACCAAGATCGAAAACAAAGACCACCGACCCGATGGTCCGATTTTCACGAAAGGCATAGAAGAAAGATCTGATGTTACAGCGGGGAGGACCCACTGGGCTACTGTTGCACGCTATAGGGAGAAATGGAAGTGTTGCTGGTACATCTCGAGTCACTCGACGATCAACAAACGACACGTGATACAGGTGAATACACCATTTTCTCGTCTTTCTGACAAACAAAATAGCTCAGAGCTCCTGGTTAGAAAAACTATCGTACCGTAAGTGGCGTTCGCTGGTAATCAGATCAAAACCTCAAGAAACTGGATTTCTTCGGCCAAAAAAGTTTTTGATGAAACGGAAATGAGTCATTTTGTCAACAGATGGAAGACTGTCACCATTCTCTCTTTTCATAGATTCATATAGTGACAGATCTATGATGGACCTCATTGTTTTACAAAATCTTGATAGTCCCTAATTTAACTCTAGAAAAAGATCACATAAATGAGATATTAAAAATGCTTGTTTTTCTGAATTAGGCTACTGCTTTAGGCAGTCATAAGTTAGGAGGAGTCTTGCTATAAACCGAATGATGGTTATGTTGTTTAGTGGGGATCATTTAAATAAACTATAAGCCGACAGCCGCAAAAACATAACGTTGTGCAAGGTTTAATCCGCTTGGCCTCAATAATTTAATCCAGTGACTGTGTAAAAAAATGGCGAATACGTGTAGTGTGGAGTAAACATCTCGGTGCTTTCTTTTACATCTGGGCTGTAAAGCTCATATATATTTTTAAGCGGTGACAAGTCGTCACTAATCATTTTTTCTTCTAGGAACAGAAAAATCACTTGGAATTATGATAGATCAGATTTGGAATAGTCAAATTAATGGTCGTTTACCATTCTCCTTTTCTTTTCTGTTGCACCGTCATTGCCGCTTAACAATCAAAATTAAGAAATCCAATGAAGAAAACGATTGAAATGGAGTGAAGATACAGTGGGGTTACATGGGAATGGTACGACAGTAGCCTTTAGAACGTAGCATATAAAGGCTACGTGGCATTGGAATTTAAGAAATCGTGGAGGGGAATGTCTAGTGCATTGCAAATCCAGTTCGATTAACAAAGGAGGCTATATATGAAGCATGCGGAAAGTTGTGAGAGTTTTGTATTTCACCAATTTTAGCATTGATATAATTTTCTGTGATTGGTTCTGATAGTTTTATTGAAGTTTCTCCGCTTAGTCTTAATCCAGAATGTGCTTATTGATTGCCCATTCTCAGTCTTGCTCAAATTATGGGTCGCAAAAATGAACGCATCGCAGTAGTTGAGTTGCGCAAGTCAAGAATAAAAACGGCCGACATTGTTTAAATAGAAGGTTCAAAACTAGCAGTGCTTACAGAGCAGTTCAACGTTTCAAGGAGACTGTAGGGATTGAAGACCGTTCTCGAAAAGGTTATCCAACCACTTCGTTTACTCCGAAAGACATTGAGAAGACTCAATGGTCAAGTCCAACGAAATTCGGAGCGTTCGATGCGCAATTTGGCCCGGAAATCTCGGAATTAGCGAGTGGAGCGTCTGCGAATGTTATCGAAAGTAAGCTGAAGCAAGCTGTGGAGCCACAAAATCGCTCGTTTCCACTTCCTGAACACAAAGATGAAAGAAAAATGGGATTTGAAGGCTTGTCAAATAATTCGTTTGATAGCTGGCGCTCATTTGTTAAAGGTACTCTCTACGAGTGAGAAGGCATTCACGGTTGAGCCACTTCGCAATCGCTAGAGTCGAGATCAACTTTTCAAGAAGGGTTAGCAGAAGTCTGCAGTAGCAAAGATCATGGACTGCAGTCATTTTCAAATCTCTGTGATGGTTTGGGCCAGTTTGCATCACCGTTAAGATGCCATTGATCTTCACCGATGGAAACGTTGTAATCAACAGTGTAGCGCCATCCGTCAAGAGCTGTTTCCAAACTTTTGGGGCAAGGACATTTGGCCGTCAAACTCGTCCGATCTCAACCCAATGGATTACGCGTGTAATCCATACTGGAGGGAAAAGTCTCGGTAATCGCTAAACTATTGCAGATGAGCTTAAAACGGCTTTGAGACGCGTTAGCGATAAAATTATGGGGGTGACGTGTGCGAGCATTGTTGGAAGCTTTCGCAAGCGACTCCATAAATGTGTAGAGGCCAAAGGAGGTCATTTTGAAAAATTTGTTGCCAACTTTTCAGCTTACTAGACTAATACCACATAAGCCAGACTCTGGAGAAGACGGGTAGCCGAAAAGTAAGCCGAATTACTACGACTACTTTACCAATCTCGCGTCAGTTGATCAAGATAAGTTTTCTCAATTTTCATATACCAATTAATTATGCCGAGGTTTATAGACAGTTGAACTTTTAAATTTTTCGCTTACTGTTAAATCTGCTAGTCTATCAAACGTTATTATTCTTCAATTGGCTGATATTAATTGCTTGAAAGTTTGAAAAGTATACATTTCCCATAAAGCTAATGACGTGACTATATGATTTCATTTAGAACTAAGGGACGGTTGTAGAAATCGATGGGCGCAGCGGAAAATATGCGATTTTCGCTATTTGATTAGAGTTTATCGCCGTTGCAAAAATTTTTGGAATTCTCGTATCACTTTGATAGAAAAGATCTCTCTTTGCACATATGATTTGGTTCAAATATATAATCTTGTATAATTCAAAAGTTCGACCTTCTATAAACCTCGGCATAATCAACGATAAAAAACTCCAGCTTTGATCTACCACAGTTTTATAGAAGACCCAAGAGCCATCATGGTGAATAAAAATTCAAAACAAGGAGTAGTTAACAACAAAAGCGATAATGCATGCTGTACTCAATGCTAATTCATCGATGACTGTCACTGTAACTAAGTTTATATCAATCGTTCGTTCATTTCCAACTATTCAGAAGTGAGGTAAGCGAGAAAAGGCTGAACACCTATGGATAGTGGAAGAATTCTGAGAGGTAAGGGACAGCCGTGTTTGAATAAAAGGCTTAGAACATCAGCATTATGAAAACTATTGGTCAGAAATATGTCTCTCTAGAGAAGTATTCTCGTTGCCTCTCTCTCATCCGCACCCATATTCAAATAAAGCTTTTTTCATTCCATTTCAAGACTTTAGTAATTATTCGACAAGTTGAATATCGATGATCTGGAGGGTGTGTTTTATTTTCTAGATATATTATACTGCAAAGGTCAAGTAAGATTTACGGTCCTAACATGTTAGACAGCGACAGATTTTTGAGCCGATCTCACTCGCTGGATAGGATCTTTTTATAGAAGTGTTCGTAATCATTGGAAACCTCAAATTTCTGGCTAGAACTGTGCATTGTCGGTTTTTCAAATTACTCTTTTATGTCGCTGTAGTATACATGATAAAATTTCGTTTCTTATTCGCCTTTCGCCTTTTCTTCTGGATGCTAAAGGGTTATAGAAGGGTGTTTTGAAAACCAGCGACGTACTGTCGTAGGCAGGGATTTAAGCTTTTGCATAAATACAAATACTCCTTTAAAAACTGTCTGTTCAGCAAACGAGAGTGGCTTGAAGACCTGTCACCACTTAACATACAAGTACCAACTTTTCTTTCACACTCAAGCATCTTCCGCTAGGCAAAGGTTTTCATTCAGATTTTTATTAACCATTCGATAACACAAATCTTAACAATCTCAATGATATGCTTGGATTTTAGAAGGACGTTTTAATGTGCTGCTACAGCTAGAAGATCACTGAGTTTCACACTCGGCGCGTGTCGGTCGCGCAGCGCAATCTACATGTGGCTTCTGGTGCGCGCCTAGTGTGAAGCTCAATGTTCTTTTAGCTTTAACAACAAACTAAGGAGTCTCCCTCAAAATTTAAGCATACTCTTGAAACTTTTTGAGTTAAATCCGCCAAGTTTCCGTTGTCGAAGAACTGCTGAATTTTTTGAGGAAAAGCGTTGCTCATCGAAAGATGCTAAAGTGTTTAATAATAAATTCTTCCTCTGTTACAGCTTAGTACAGAGATCTTTCGAAAAGTGAAGTACATCTTATAACTTTTCGAGATATAAGCTATCGAATGCCTACTAAAATGTCTATAATTAGCGAAAAATACGTTTTTTGATTATGGGTGTTGATCACTCGAGCTACATATTAAAAAAACTCCACATTAACCTCTATCAGAGATGTTTAGTTGTGGAAGTTGTGTTTTCAAGTTACGTGCTCTCAACATACGCGATACAAATGCTCAATAGGGTTTGAGAGTTCATTCTTGTACATGGATGTGGTACTACCTCTAAAAAATGAAGAATTTCAAGAGAAATATATCCTTTCAACATTATTTGAGCCAACATGTCACGTGGTCTGGTAAGGGCTCTGGTACAGCCCGAGACACGTGTTTCGTCCTTACAGACTCATCAGCCGGGCAGAACCCGTCGTCTGCCGATCTTTTCATAGACAGTTCTCTCGGGAGCGTCACACTCCTTATATATAGTTATCGACGACGTACGCTTTACATTCTATGTCAGGTGAAACATTCACCTAACACAGAGTGTTCTGCACTCGATTGCTCATTGGTTGGTACTTTTGTCATAATTATACCTTTATCTCGAGTGCTTTATTTAGACCACGCTCAAATTTCAATATATCGACTCAAATAATGATGAAAGGATATATTGAAATTTGAGCGTGGTCTAAACAAAGCACTCGAGATAAAGGTCAAGAGAAATAGTCACTCTTTTATCAGAAAATCTTCGTAAAAAGTTCATTCGTGATATTCCTTCCTTTATATAACGATAAGACACCTCTGAGTTATAAACTTCACCTATAATTGATTACCAATAAACCACCTATGATGTTCGAGCGACGGGGTAGTATTTTAGGAGTGAAATGTGATCTTCTTTCCGCTCTCACGGCGTCATATGGCAACCTTTCAAGAAACCATCTTCATGGTCAGAATTCACGGGATTTGGACTGTCTTACGAATATTGAAACTTTAGTAAAGAGCCATGTAGCAGCCCCAGCCGCTCTAATGAAGAAAATTTAGTGTAGAAAACATTTTTATTTTCGCTGTTACAACGTAATAAAAGCTTTTTTATGAAGCTAAACAGGCTCTTGGAATCGCAGATATTTAAGCTTTCGAATGATTACCAAATATCCAAGAGAAAACTTTACTGTAACGAGAAAGGCCTTTGAACAATCGTGTACCTGAGCTGGTACACGTCTTCCCTTAGAGGTTAATGAAATCAATGTGAAGTGGCTGACATAATTTCACTCGACTTAATGGGTTGGTTCAAAATGGTAGTTTCACACGTTGCTGAAACCGCAGTTACTTTTGCAAGTCGCTTTGAATGGCGGACGACCATAGAGTGGTTGACTTGAGTTCTGCAATAATTCTCAAAATGATCAGGCTCTTTTAGCCTTTTAGCATTTCTCTTTTAGATTAGTGCAAAAGTACTTGCGTTCCCCGTTCTTCAGGGTTCTTTTCTCCTTTACGAATTTTCTTGAACCACCATTGCATGGAACGTTCGTTAGCAGTTTTTGAGTTAAATGTGTTATTGGCGTTTGAGTTATTTCTGCTGATTTACGACCCATTTTGAACTTCAAAAGACAATTACTCCAATACGCTTTTTGTCTAATCCTTTTCATAGTCTGAATGAAATGTAAATTAGACAGCAAGTGATACCTGAATAGCTCATAATGTGGAGCAGTAATGTGCATCAAAATGATGCATAACATAAAAACTATTCCGATGTCATATGGTAAATTTCGACAATGCATTTGACGCAATTACTTTGAACCGACCTAACATAACAATGTCAAAAGAACGACGAGGATGATCGTTGCCCAGCCTTACGTAATTGCAGTTCATGAAACTGATGATGGGAAATGATGTACAAAAGCTTTGGCCTGGCAATTCTGACGCAGTTTTGGAGTACGGAGGGTACTTTCCACTGTTTATATAACACGAAACGCGAAATAGTCGCTCAATGGCACGACCTTGATGAATACCGAAAAGGTTGGCCGGTAGCGTTTCTTTAGCGAAGAAATTGTAAGTCAAGTTTAAAAGTGCAAAAATAGACTCAAAACAACAATGAAAGTGATTGATACCGAGCCATAATTTGGCGCCTAATCTTTTGATTGAAGATAGCTAAGATTTTGAGATTTTCTGATGGTGTTAACGGCTGAAATAAAACATCATAAACATGCTTCAAATTGAGGTGATTCTTCGCCATAAATTGTTTGGGATGATATGGAAAGCTGATAACTTATTGGTTGAAGAAGTTTTCATAATTTTGAAGCAAATAGATTTTGCTCAGCTCCTTTTGGCGCTACTGATGACTTTTGTAGTGAAAATTTGGTGGCTCTGCTGCAGGATGAAGAATCGACCGGCAGAGTCACGTTTGCGTTATAAGGCTCCATCGTCGTAAAACATTTCATCTTAGACTCGTCGTAAGAGAGCTGAGCCGTGCAATAAAAACACAGAGTTGCTTCGTCTGGAGAGGTCAGATTTTTGCGACGGACGAGGGATATTTTATAGCACTTTATGAATATTTGGTAAATATCGAAATTTTTTTGGATGCCTGAGTTTTGGCAATGGTGAGTGCTTCCTTTCGAGATCCGTTGCGTTCAAGAGGAGAATCGTGAAGTCAAGCTGTAGTGCCTAGAGCACTGTGACAGAATTTCAGTATGGTGAAATACTTCGTCATGTCATCATTTAGCTCGGATGCGCCTATATGTACACTCCTTGGAAACAGAAGATTGTGCAATTTAATTTAAATATGGAAATGGTGACTGCGTAAATCCAAGAGTAGTATATCTATTTTCTTTTAATTTAAATGATAAATATTGTATTGTTGAAAAGAATGGATCACTCTGTGATCGCATACAGAACAATCATAAATATAATTGCACCTTATCTTAGATTAATGCTCTATTTTCAATAAAGTTTACTAATCATAAGTGTGAACAACATATTGATCAGCGTCCCATATAACGAGCTAAACGGGGGGTTTTCTTGACAGGTACACATTTGAATTAATATTCGAATTGGATAATGTCAATCGAGAAATAGCTATGGTTTAGCCCGTATAGATGTCAGTATATATGCTGGGGCTCCGATGAAGACAAAGTCACCAATTCCTTACCCCTAGTTTTTAGACGTATAAACCTTGCATAAGCCATAGAAAAGGACAGTGCGTAAGATTTATCCTAAAATACTGAATGTTGTGCACAATTTTGGACGTCAGACGAGAATCGAATTAGCAATTCACCTTTTTTCGGTGGCGCGTGCTAACCAATTGCGCTACCACCAATTTTGTTTTGCCATCACTCTTTCTGCGATATGCGGGTTCGATTCTTGCCTGACGCTCAGAGTTTCGGTTCACACAACATTATTGAATTTATATTTGTAACATTATACCACATCATACTATAATATTATACTTTAAGCTGTCAAATATAGAGAATTCTAGTTGTTAATGTAGTTTTGCGATGAATTTCAAGGGGCGTTAGAACAAAAAGAGCTAGGAAGCCAATATGGAGATACCAAAGATCTATTTGCACTTGATATTGGCATAAATAAGGAGTAATATCTTTCGAGCGCAAAACACTGAGATAAAAACAAAACTCGGAAGCTCAGGTGGTTTGGGAAGAGGCTGTAAATATACGGAATGTTTGATTTTTCGAGTAGAGTTTCGAGTGATTCGGTAATCATCTTCAAATCAAATGTCGGACATCTTTAGTTTAGATTTTACTGCTTGGCGAATTAATTCTGATTTCAAATTTAAATTCTCGTTTAGAACAGTTCTTCTTCACATAAAGACAAGATTGAAATTAGTTAAAAATTACATAGAATTTTGGAAAATCTTGACAAATTCCTTCCACGCTTGAATATAGGCGCTATTGTGGAGCGCCCATTGTTGTATATTGGAATGTTATGCATTTGTTGTTATGCGAAGAAGATAAAATGTTTAAAAGATAAAACTCCGGCGTTAATCAATACCTGAGAAATGCGCCATGCATTCGTCTTCAATTTTTGATTTCGTTTGAGTTGATTGAATACATATTTGGCCTCTACAATAACTCGCGGTGGCTTCCCGTTGTATCGAGTCATTGTTGCTTATCCTCCCAGACAAAATTGAGACCAGTCAGATACGAATTCATAGACCTTAGAAGAACGGATGACTTGGTGAGCCATGAGCTCGAGATCGAACCATCGACCTTGTGCTCGACGCAGAGCACCTCCAACCACTGCACCACATGCACTCTCAAAAAATAAAAGTATTGGAATTGAGATAAAGACTTAGAAAGCTATATGTTGTGAAAAGCCATAGTTTAAGTCAGAATCCATGGAAGATCTTGATTAAGTTGCTTACATATTGAATTAAATATTTCCACGCGAGCGAAACCGTCGAGTTAGATTCTTAAGTCGCTTTTCAGTAGATTGAAGAGCATTCGTGAATTTCATGAATCATTCAATGACAATCCTAATTTGTCTGGTTCCCATATCTGTCCCTGCTTTAGAGTGGCTTCTTTCTAATTTCAAACATTGTTTTCGCAGTTTCAAGGACTGAATTTGAGGGCGCGAAATGCTAAATCCGATCAAATTTCCTTCTACTACTCTCACGTGAAGATTCGTTCTCCTATGTCCAAATCCCAAAAGACAAAGGTGACAATGTGACTATTATGCGCGTTCACTTGCTTATGAGTCCTCTAGAGAGGATCCGATCATGAAGGCGACAAAAATAATGTAAGCTGCCATTGGGTTTGTTGAGACGAAAAAACGGCGCTAGTTTCACGCCCCATATATGATGCCGGAAAAAACTATTCTTTGGAACGCGCATAGCAGAAGTGTCGACGGCGTTGGCATTCTCCTCAAAGCGAATATGAGTTTGAAAAGATCCACTTAAACATCAAAAGCTGGATCAAACTCCAAGTTTGAAGCAGATTGATGTCAGCTTTGCCTATCTATATTGTTTGCGCACTAACATAGAGCTGTAACGAAGACGAAATCGAAACGATTTATATGAACTTGTGAAAGTTATTTATAGGAGGCTATACATTTCTTGAGAACATTACTGGGGATTCTGATGGTGGAATGGGGTTTAGAAGGACGCATGAAGAACGTCACGTTGTATTAGACTGGAACGGGAGCAAGCTGCCTGGGTTTAGTCTGACCACTAAAGCCATCCAAGCTAGTTCACAACAGAGGTTCTACTCCCATTGGTGGACGTGAGAGTCTTTCAGTGAGAGTGCCATACCGAAATAAACAAAATCTAAGTGAAATCTAGTTTCTGCAAAACTAATACCGCTGTTATTCCAAATTTTCACACGGAGTTAGTCCAACGCCTTCGTAGCGTGACATTCTATTTCTTCGTGAAACGGAAAACCACTAAGATGAAACGTTGAATTGCGAAACTATTTAGCTGGATTTTATTGAAATTAACAGCCGTCTCTTTAGAAGATACCTTCATTAACAATTTTGACAAAGAATATCACTGACTTATAGAACATTTTCAGATTAGTGCTATGAAGGCCGGAAGTCTGAAAGTCACCGAGAAGCGTTTGTCTCCAGAAACATTCGAGTTGATACGCCAACATAAAATCTCATGAGCCGCAGGCTATCGACATCTCACGCCCGAACTTGTACAACGCTGCAGAGGAGTGATAAAAGAAAAAGTTAGAGAGAGAAGGGCAGCTGTTTGGCCAGAGAAGCGGAAGCTGGTGAGAACATTGGCAATGCTCACAGAAGTCTCGCCAATTGCAATAAAAGGTGACTGCACTCCGACGCACTCACAAAACGACAACTTTCAAAAAAGGTTATGGAGATAACTTTCACTATAACGACTCGAATTTCTTCAATGCCTTGTGCTCTACTGCCATACAGAATAAAAAATGATCGACGTTTTGTTTCACCACTTTTCGGTTTCTGAAATTGGAAAGTATCACGTCGGTTAAGAGTGGAACGGCACCTGATGCACACAGGAAAAAGTCGGAACACCTGGATATATTATCGCATGCCCTTATAAGCTCGCTGGTTCGATTCTTTACATGTTACATGTCAGAATGAAAGGTTCTCAGTCAATGGAACGCCAGTGAGATCGTGCTATTTCATCAAAAAAAAAACCTTAACCTCATTAGCAACTACCTTCTTAGCTGCTTGCTGTCTATCGTCTACAAACTTTTTACTCGAGTTATCCTAAACGCGATTGACTACCGAATGAAGGACAGTCATGCGATTAAACAAAGCTTTGAAGAAGATTTATATTACACATCATATCCACACAATAACGAGACTCAATGAGGTTTCGCGAGAGCTTAAGAGACTGCTTTGCCACACTTTCATCGGTTTGAAGAGGGCCTTTGATTCATTTGAAGCAAAAATAGTCACTAAGTCTTTGGACAAGCAGATAATTCCTACTTTTTGCAGAAAGATTCTTTCTGAGCTATATAGAGATCTTAAAGACAAAATACTGGTCTATAACGATATTGCCATCTACGTGAGACAAGGGTTCGACAAGGCGATACCATGACTCCATATTATTTAGCACTATCATCCGAAAACGTCATCAGAACATTGGAATGGAACAGCATGGGAGTGAAAATCGACGGTTGGCAGGCGCACCGATATCGTTTTATTGACGAGAATGTTAATGTAACACCATTCATCACAGGCGGACCAAGAGTTGGCTGATTTCGACAGCGCTCATGGAAAGATTGGTTTCGAACTAAGTCACACGAAGACGACGTCTTGAGGAAAGGTAAGGGGTTGGCTTTGGATGCCACATCTACGCTCACCAGAGTGAAAGTCTCCGAATGTTCCAGTTGCATCTATCTGTACGAGAAGTCAACATCGAATGACTCAGTTCCAGAGCTGAGCAAGGCAAAGCGAACGGGTTGGGGTACGTTTAAGCGTAACGAGGATGTAACGAAGAGCATCCGACTTTGTGCCTACTGATTCGCCTTAACGATTATCTATGCTTGAACGTATGCTTTGGAATTCTGATATTTACGTAGGCGGTGTGTAAGATCAATTGGAGTTACTGAAAGCATAGGGAAAGACTGATGCTGAGAGGATTCCCTATTTCGCAAATGAAGGCAAAACTCCGAAGTTCTGACCTGCACCAACAGTTAAAAATCAACAGCATCGTTCTACGCGCAGGTTATCAAAGATAAGGTGGACTGGAACCATAATGCGCTTCAACGACAACCGATTCACAAGAGCCGTTACCGAATGTATATTTCGGGATGTCAAATGCACATAAGGATAGACCACAAATCAAGTGGCTTCATTCTTTTACGATAAACCTAAAAAAGGGTTTAATTGAACGATTCTCCGCTGCATGGACGGCCCGTTGTGATAATCTTACAAGCAAAATTTCAAAGGTGCACGCCATCGTCATTCGGCGATTTGCGGAAATACAGGTACTATAATTGAGATGTCCTGTGGCTCACGGTTAAAACAATGGCTGTTTCTGCATATTGATTGATGAAGGCATACAGAGTAATCGAAGGATTGAGAGAAAGGCAGAGTGAGTACCTCAATGGTGCAGGTGCGATGGAAATGATAGTGAAGCACTGTAAACAGTAATTGTTGGTTCGAAGCCACTTCGGATTCCAAGCTTCATCTATATCTTAGTATTCTCGTGGTTATAATACGCACCGTATCTTGCTGTTAAAAATTGGTTAGACAGTAAGTAATCCAATGCAACCTCTTTTTGAATACTTCTTAGTGTTGTTTTTCAAACCCATTACTTTTTTGACTTCATTTCAATGTGGTTTAATCTATATATTTTATAAGAAGCAGCTAAAGAGCTCACCTATTATACAACATTACACAGGAATACTACACTCTATAAGCTTATAAACATCCGAATTCAAACCAAAAGAAGAGAAGTACGCTAAAGAACAAAATAAAAAGCTAGTCTTGTAGCTCGAACTTCTTTATGTTACAGTGAATGAATTCTCCCGACTTATAACGTTCTGCCAAATTACTTTCACATTGTGCTCTACGGCAAGCTGGAAAAGTTACTTCAGCCGCTGAAGCATGGATTCGTGGGAAAAATAGAGGTTATTGATCTTAGTAAGATAAACACCTCTTTTTCGTGTAAGTTGTTATAAGCATGAAGGACAAAGGCTTGGCTTTAGCTGCACTCACAGAGATGCACTATGCATTCAACTCCATTAAGCATTGTGGGGATGAATGAACGCTTATATGTCCTTTGCAGGGTAAATTTTCGTGGTGATGCATTCAATACGTGTTCGTTATTCCTTTCGACAAATCTGAAGTCAATCAACTAAACCCGAAGAGATGGGAGTACTTGATTTGCACTAGCGGAAATCGAACCATAAGGAAACGGGCGCATTGCAGAATAGCTTTATGCACTGTGAGCACCTAGTTACCATCACTCTCAGTATGTCCTAAAACGCCGTACAACGACAGTAAAATCGCCAAAAAAGCTTGGATATTTTAGTACAACTAGGTGATTGTCTTTTAATTGTGATACTCCCGCTATAAGGTATCAATACTTGGTTCATTATTCCAAGGAATACATATGTTGATTATAAATTCTGATTAGTGCATGATTGTTTTTCTTCTGCTCAGTTATTATATATCGAGACCCAGGACGGGAATTAACTCAGCACATAGTCTTTCCCTGTGATTAAGCAATTGGTTGGTTTGACACCAGAAGAAAACCTGCGTCAAATAACTTTTATTCACTGATTGTTCCCTGATTAATCTTGAAGTAAAATCCACTTTCAACGTTCCAAGGAAAGATTTTCTAGCATAATAAGAGTTCTCAACAAACGAAAACTTTTTTTGCTGCAACTAAAAGTGCTTCATTGTTCATGCTTTTGGCTCGAATATTGTCATCCAATTCGAGTTCCAGCTACTACTACTGGATGGCTACGAATTTGTCTATTCCGCTTTGAATCCAAAAAAGCGGCTCACGATTTCAACTTGATTGAAAATCGTATATTTATGAAAACGAAAGTCACTCATTTTTGTTATTTTCGTCGTTATTCATAAACATGTCCCATTTTAATGATGTCGATAAATCAGCGCTGGTGATGACTTGGTGTTAGTCCTCAACGACATTCAATAAGTGGACGTTGATCTAATTTTGACGCTCCTCAGAGCCATCCGTCCGTAGTCGACGCTGACTTCCTGTCGTCATCGACGAGCGACCGCCTCTTGCCTCACATCGGTCATAAACGACTGCTCACAACTCCTCAACTTGTCATTGTCTGGTAATTGACCAATGCCTGCCATTGTCTGGCATCTTCGCTCAACCACTACCACAGTTTTTCGGCATCGAATTTTCCGAGTACAACCATTATGCTCATTCTATTGTCTAGTATGAGTGGTTCGGAATATCTTTCATAGTTGCAACTTTGAAAATAGCTGCCCAGAGAAATCCATCACAAGCTAGGAAACATTTCGAGAAATATCCTTAAAGAATAACTCTGGAAAGTAGTCACAAGGGTAGTAGAACTATTTTGAGCACTCCTTATTTTCATATACTCAATGCTAACTCTCACTAACCAAATTGAAGCGCAAGGCGGAATAATTTTTCCATTTCAATGAGAAGGTGACAAAAAGATGACGACCTCAGTTGCAGATCGCCCGACCAACATGTCAAAGCCATAAGCGCTTCATCAGCAAATTGACAAGCACTCCCTACAACGCGATAGTTCTTTATGATAGTTAGAGCAGAATGCCTTACTTTGAGTCTTATTGATTTATTCCACAAAAAATTACAAATTTGCAATGCACCCTCTCGAATTTGTTCATATCTAGGCTGCTTTGTGTGGGAAGTGTCCTTTATATCGTATTTTTTCTTCACGAACTGTTTACCTGTAATTTTATACTTCTATTTCTGTCAGTAATAAGCAAACTCCTGTTAATGAACGGATCAAAAATCAAAAAGTAAATAACCTAGAAGTAAAGGCAGAAAGTGCTTGAGAGAAACATTGTGGAAAGAAAAAAGGTGGACAAATTTAGCTATAGGTTGCTCAAGCTGGACGACATACCGACGTTGTCTGTGTCAGTTATTCGTCACTTTCTTTGCATTGCTTCCAAGAATCTTTTCGTTTTGTGAGAAATTAAAAAATCTTAGCAAGAGCAAAATGGTTAAATTCCAGCCTATCCAGTCTATAAGTAATACCCATTTGCAAATAAAGGTGCTCATAAAGGGATCAAGGGTGTTGATTCTATCACAACTACTACGTGCCTTAGGCACGTTTTTTCGTGTATGATGAGTGGCAACCTCATGAAAGTACATTTCGGTACCAAGAAATTGTTGGTTCGTAAAAGGCGGAGAACTTGAGACAGTGTGAATGATTGAGTGGCAGGAGTGCGTGTGTATTACAGAACATCTCTAAATAATCCTAAATAAGCTTTACCTTTGTAGGTTAGTAGCAGTGACAACCTATGTATTAAGTCTCCAACTAAGTTTCCGAACTTGATCCGGGAAATAAAAATTGTCCCATGAGGAAAAATTTTTCTTTTACCTATTTTGTGCGGAATTTTCTTGCGCATCATTTGGTATATTTTTGCACATATATGTCCAACAATGGTGCCGTCACGGGAAGTCATTCGCAACTTACTGCTTTACGAGTTTCAATTGGGGTACAGTTTTCAAAGTGCATTTGGCAACATCAATCGTGCGAAAAGATGCCAAGTTGTGGGTAGAAGTATGGCGTGTGAATGGTTTACCAAGTTTCGCAATGGAGATGATTTGGCCTGGAGACCGCGTGAATGATCGAGATGCAATCATTGAAGCGATTGAAGAAGATCCGTTTTTGTTAACTGGTGATTTAGCCGATAATTTCCAATGTTTAGACGAGCACATCCGGAAAATTTATTCTACTTAGGAAGATTTATCAGTAGATGCTACGTGATACTTTCGATTACTTGGACAAATAAACTTCGGAAGGTTTGGATCAAGAGGCCTAATACTTCCACTTGTAATCCATCTCAAATATAGCCATTCGGTGACTTATCTTTCTTAGTTATCCCAAACTGATGTGACCATCTACTGCTTCAACACATTTTACAAGAAACCACAGAATGTATAGTGAGCTATTGATAATTCCATTTGGTTATAGGTTGGCTTTGCACTTCTAAGCTGTACATCCTTTGTCTTTATATGATTAACTCTGTGTTTTTGCGGCTCTATCACATGTATGAATTCTCTCCAAGTTGTCTATTCTATTCTATGTCACTCAACCTTTCGAAGAATTTCGCAAAAAAAAAGATGAAATAGGAAAAGCACATAGAAGATTGTCCTTTCATTTCAATCGCATCGAAGGCTCTATTTTATTTTATAATTGTTGAATATGACTTCGTATGCACTGCCTATAAGTGCGTGTAGGTACTGGAAATGTTGAATGCTATATGGAAATAAAATCTTTTTGAGTTAAGACAACGCCTGATAGCTTGTTTGTGACGATGAGCATCTGTTAGAATGCCCATGAACGTGGCGTTGTTGTCCGTCGGCGTAATCCTGAGCGTCGTTCGGCCGGTGCTCACCGGTGACGGTGAGCGATGCACTCCAGCCGAGGAGCGCAAGGTGAACCAGTGTTTGCAGGTCGGTGAGACGAAATGGAAGAATACTTTGAGGCTAACGATAAGAATAAAACAGGAAAACAAACAGATAATAACATTAGCTACTTAGAGCACTTCAATGTTGGCACACTTAGCCGTTAGCTTGTTTCTTTTCCAACTCAAATCAATCTTAATCTATGGTCAAATTGTCAAAATGACATTGCATTCATTAACGGAAAAGTGTTAAAGAAATATGAATGCAGTCTGGCTAATAGTGAACTTGAAGCAAAATTTTGCTCAATAATGAAGTCGTTTCACGATTATAACGAGAATGCGACAATGCAGAAAGCGAACGTTGTCGACTGACTTTTCCTTGCCAAAATCAATATCATAGCTAATAATATTGTCTGTGAGAAAGTTTAAAGCCTTATAGAGAATATTACGTCTCTTCATCCGTGCCATAGAGTAGGTTTCAATGTGGGGCGTGGGCCACTGATGAATCGGGCGACACGGCCAAAAGTACGAATGGCTCTGAAGTAACAACTTCGGAAGGCTTTAAACATTCTCACAGACAATACTGAATGTTTACAGCGAGGCTTGAATATTGTTATTCATGCTGCACTGAAAGATTCCAGTGAATGAAACCTAGAAACAACAGTCGCATTTGCCAATAAATAACTTTTCTCTGATTTTTGCCCGTTTTTATTATGCTAACACTTTCACAACGACGCCTAATATTTGTGATGTGCCCATGGGATGACGCCTATTTTGGTATATTGCGGACATACCGGGTTTCTGAAAATAGGCAATATTTCTTCGATAACTGGAAGAATTGATGGATTTCAAACATGAGAAAATTATAGATAAGCGTTTACTCTATCGCTGTATAGCCATCACTGTAATCTATGGTACAGATCACAATGCAAAATTATGTCACATAAACACTGCGGTAAAACATTGCGGTCAATGTGCGACAAATGTTTCTATTCTATTATTTTTTATAAACACAAATCGCATATGGTAGCTGTGATGAACTGTAGCAATTAGAATTGGGATTATAATGGATTACCATGTACAGGAACTGTCAATTTGAGTGTTTTTAACAGTGTTATTTGATCGACTTGATTGCCACAAAGAGTGGCTTGCGCGAAGCCTATCCCCACCCCAACACTATCCGGCAGTCAACAACGCCTTATGGAACGCCATACTCAGGCTGTCTCCGCGACTGCAAAGAGATTCGCTCAACTAGTATTCCAGAATGTCCAGACAGAGACAGAAGACGAAAAACGAATTGAATGCCAGAAGTACTGGACTTCGCTTAGTGAAGAAAGCTTACTTTGAAGACAGATTGAATAGTGATAAAAGTGAAAAAAGGGTATATGTGATGTAATAATTGTATATTTAAGAATATTGAGTGACATGCAAAACTTGAGATCTCAGGCGAGAGTTGAAGCAGAGATTCACCCATCCCGAGGCAGTGGAACTTCAACTGACCAACGTCCAGCTGAACATATCTATATAGAAAGCCAATGATTGATTCAGGATTTACTAGAAAAAATTTCTGTATAGATGTAATAATCGAAATTTCTATTCTTTTACTGCCTTTTCGCAGTGTCACGATGTTTCAAATATTCCTAAGAGAATTGAGTTGTGGGAAAAAATACGATCTTAAGCGAGAGTCGAGTCTTCGTTCTCCATATTGAAATTTTTAGAAACAATAGAAAGTTCTATTATAATTTATCAGAAAGGCTGTCAGCTCAACTGGGTTTACAAAGGAAATCGATACCCGACCAAACCTGTCAAAGGTTGGCATGTGACAGCTACCATAGAGATATTGAAAAACGAGTGGTGTTGCGACTGCACCTTGGTGGTGTAGTGGTAGCACGCGTTCCTGGTATGGATGAAACTCGGGTTCGACTCCCGTCTGAAGTTGTCATTTTGCTAAACTTTCAATCCTCTTAGGAATATCTGTGCAAATAATCAACCAACCAAAGACAAAACAACTTCTATAAGAGTCATGTGGGCCAGTGTTTATCCTCCTAGAGGAAGTTTTTCATTTCACAACTCTTATAGCAGTTTGATGATGTCATAACTGCAATATCAGCTTGATTATATCTAATGCCGATATGTGCTTATCACAAAAAACTCGCTGACGACGGGCTGCTAACAGTCTAAATGTTAATCGTATTTCGTGTTTTTCGTTTTCAACAGACACGAAGTTGTTATTAATATTTCATTAATATGGTTCATCTAATATACTACAGAAAATTCTTATAGCTGACGTCTCGGCGGTTTTGCCTCCTTCAGAGCCCGCAAATATTAAGTCGGTGAAAAATATTGAAGTACAGTCTAATACTCGGAGTTTCCAGCTGGTTCTTAACCGCTCATACCGTTTATGTACAACCAATAATGCTTAATATGCCCTAACGGAAAAGACATGAAAGACATGCATGAGTTCGAATTAAGCTTACCTAACCTATAGTAAGATATGCGCTAACCAATAAATTGGCGATACGGGAAGTCCATTCTGTAATCGTACAAATGAATACCTTATGGCAAACTTAAGACTAAGTCGAATACCCCACTAGACTCGATAGGACACATGCACATAACGGTAAAGATATTGACGTAGAAGTAACCGTCCTCGCACAGGGACATAAGGCTTCAAAGCGCAAAACTATCAAAAATTTCACGTCTATGCCAGAAGTTGAAAAATGAATCGCCAGTTTGAGCGCCTTGTGATCCCGCGTGATCTTATGAAATTTTCCAAATCATTTTTAATCCATGAGCAAGGTACATACCTCGCCCATGTGAGATCAAATTTCATCTGCTTTAGTTGAGAAAGTGGTTGTCTAGATAGATTACGCATCGATCTGGCTCTTCCAAGCTTCAAAGAAGGCGAAATCGCCAAAACGTCAGCCATTAGTTTTGTGTGTAGTGAGTAAACTGCATTTATAACAGCCTCGTGTCGTCTCGGAAAGAAAATACGAAATTCATTACTGAAGGCGAAATTAATCGATGAGCTGTTTTGAGATTTGTTCTGTTATTTATTTTTTCAAAGTCTTTTCAATGATCGGGTTTTAGAGGACCTAAATAATATAACTTTCCACGTTCATATATGAAACCATAGAATGAATATTAATCCTTCTCTCTCTCTGCAGCCAATGCTCGACTATGCTGCTAAGCTGCAGTCGGAAACATCCACATTGCAATTTCCACTACAAGGAAGCGATGTCTTCAAGAAACTCTGCTTAATTTTTACCACATTCAAGGTCAGTTTGGACTGTGTGCTCTTATCTCCCTGGTTATCCAAATACCATTCATTTCTCCCAGCGTCTAAAGCTTGCCAAGATCAAGGAGCCCCGGAAAGTTATTGTGCAGGTAATATATGAAGGACAAAGCTTCCAGCGTTGATCAGTCCCTGAGGGATGCGTCATGCATTCGTCTTCAATTTTTAACTTCGCTTGAGGTGATTGAATGCATATTTGGCCTCCACAATGACTCGATGTGGCCCCATGTACCCAGTCAGAGCTGTTTATCCTCCCGGACTAGTCTGTGATCCGTCTGTTAGCAATTTACCGACCCCGGAAGGATAGATGGCTTGACGAGCCTTGAGCGCGAGATCGAACCACTGACGTAATGTGCAACGCTGTGCACCTCTGACCACTGCACCGCAAGCGCCTCTCAGGTTATATATATATATATATTTATATATATTTATTTATTTATTTATATATTTATATATATTTATACATTATATTATATTATTATATATATTTATATATATTTATATATATATTTATATATTTATATTTATTTATATTTATATATATTTATATATTATATTTATATATTATATTTATATATATTTATATATACATATGTATATATAATGTTCAGTTATCTATACAGTGAGCACCAGAGTCGAATGGGATGAAAGTGTTCAAGAGATTAACAAACGCGAAGCTTGTTATTCTTTCTGATCATTTCCAAAATAAAATCGAATTTTGAGTTGATATTGTAAAGAAACGGGCAGATTATAGGGAAAAATATACGAAACTGTTGTAGTGTGTACCATGTGCTCAACTGTTCAGAATTTCTGAGTGGAAGGTTTTGCAGAGTTGTGTAGCTTCTATTAGTTGCGATTCGCTGTCGGTTGATGCCATCGATGCCAGCTACGGCTATATGTGCGGATCAGGGCAACCACTCTTCGAGCAGTACGCCGGCTGCTTTGCGAGGGTAATAATTGTTTAATATGTGCAGACGAATTGTAGGAGACACATCCTAAGTGTGAGATGTGATTGATTCTTTACTTGAGACTTCCACATCAATTGTTTTGAACATAGTTTATGCATTTTTTGACACGGCCCCGTTATTGTCTAGCTGAGATTGAAATTGCAATGAGATTTGATACAGTAGACCAAGGACGAAGTGGCCTCAGGCCATAGTCTATTAGTTAAATGTCAGCTATTAATGCGTTTATAAGTAATAATAGTTTCCAATACACCCAAGAGAACTAAGTGGTTAGCAAAATAGCGACCTCAGACGCAAGTCGAACCCGCGTTTCATCCATACCGAGGACGTGTGCTACCTACCACTACACCACCGAGATACATTTGCGCCATCGTCCATTCTTCAACATCTCTATATTAGCTATCAGCCACCAACCTCCAACAGGTTTGGTTGGGTATGCGATTTCACTTTATAAACCCAGTTGAGTTGACAGCCATTGTGATATATAATACATATGATTTTCAATGTTTTTGACAGCACCTTGCGCAGGTGTCTGTTACGGCTTGGTGGTTGATAGCTAACAAAGAGGTAGTGAAGAATGAGTGGTGGCACAAATGTACATGGGTGGTGTAGTGGCAGCACACATCCCCGGTATGGATGAAACGCTGGTTCTACCCCGGTCTGAGGTCGTATTTTTGCTCACCACTCAATTCTCTTAGGTGTATTGGAAACATCGTATCACTGTGAAAAATGTAGTCAAGGCTAGAAATTATAAGTAATGATAGTCTACAATAATGTCCCTAGTCGTTCATAAAAAAGTCTGTTAAATCGAATTTCGATTTACATTCAGTAGAATTCTGTTTTTTTCACCATCTGTAGTGGAACCTGCTTGAAGAGCTATGTAAATAGGTCGAGCTCGAAGATTCGTATATCAGCTGCAAAACGGCGGCAACTCAAGCAATCAATGAAGCACAAGAAACGAAGGTGAAATTAAATCTTTTCGGATTTCCGTTCTTACTTCTGCCTTTCATGAAATCTATGGCGAACATAGGTTAGAGTGTATTCAAATCAAACAAAAGAACTACCATTCCTATTTGGAGTCTTGAACCTTTCATGATATAATGTTTCTCTTTAGGCCCTGTCGAGATGTCTCCTGCTGTATAACGAGAAAAACTTTTACCGATGTAGACCTAGAAAGAACGGGACAGACTTTCAATAGAAAATCTAGTGTGTTTTCTAAGCGCACTGACAGCTTTCAGAAAGACGTCATTTTTCACAATTAGATCACTGTTCCCTTTCAAGGGAACCAACACTGGTCGGCCAGCTTTTAAGAAGTTGCAAAAACAAGATCTAACGAGTAGCAAGAAGCCTTTCTAAGAGGAGGCGCACACTGCCTGCCGGTTTGATTGAATTGGGTGATGCCGGAAAAAAAGGCTGAAAAGCCGTTCGCCCCGTCGGCCATGACACAATCAGGCAAAATTCAGTTGTGCGTCATCTCATTTTTCCAATGGACTGCTTCAATAACAGCCCCCACGTAGGCACTCACTCTTCACGGGGAGTTTAATACTGATATACTTGGGAGCAGATTTTCTCAAATTATAGAGTATTTCTTCTAAACTTCTAGAATAAGTCGTCGTAAGGAAACGAAGTATCAAACACTGCTATTATATTACATTAATGAAAATTCGAAGTGATACACGACGCGCAGTTTTCTGGACTTGATATCGGTTTTCTTTGACAATAACTGCTAAATTTCTAGGTTAATGATACTGACACTAGAACTTTAGGCTGAACAGAAAGTTCTGGGAAATTATGAAAATTTCGCTTTTTGATATTTTTGTGTCATTTTACATCGATAGTTTTGCATATGATTATTTATTGTAGTTCATTAATTTAGCTTCGAGATGCATGTTAAACAATATGAGTTGAGTGTGCTGCTCCGCCATTCGAGTAGAGAAGGCTTGACGACTCTAGAAGCCGTCAGTAAGACTAATGAGGGTGAAGGTACTGGTATAATGACAAAATCGATTGTGGGCAGATGGTTTTAGCGATATAAAGAATGCAATTTTGATTTCGAAGACATGTCTCGTTCTGGCCGGTCATCTGTTTCGGATGAAAGTGACTCTGGATGCTGAGCCTTCATTGAATACTTGTAATCTGGCTGAAGAGTTTGGTTCTTCGCAGCGGACCGTTGTCAATAAGTTGCACCAAATTGACTATGTGCACAAGAAGTCTCGCCGGGATCCGCCTGGCGTTCTAAATCTTATGAAGTGGCTATCAATGTTTTTTTTTTGTAATGTTGCGCATGAAAACGGAACCTTCGGAAGTTTCTCAGAACTTTTTGCTCAACACTAGTGTCATCACCTGTCAGTGCTACGTCTCCTTGATGTCTCGTACTCAACGTTTAGGACGCTATTGACTTATTCAACTACTGACAAGTTCTTAAATCAAAACTCTCTTTATCACGTTTTTCGTTAACTTTATGAAATTGAGGCTGTGGTTCAACATAATGTATCAAAGGATAAGGGATAAGGCTTTTGGCGTTGATCAATCCCTGAGGGATGCGTCATGCATTCGTCCTCAATTTTTAACCTCGTTTGAGGTGGTTGAATGGCAATATCTGGTCTTTACAGTGACTCGCGGTGGCCTTCCGCTGTAATGAGTCAATGCTGCTTATCCTCTCAGACAAGTCTGAAACCAGTCTGGTACCATTTCATCGACCCCGGAGGGATGGATGGCTTGATGAGCAATGAGAGCGAGATCGAACCAGCGACCTTGTGTGCGACGCAGAGCACCTCTAATCACTACGCCACATGCGCTCCACATGTTGTATATATCTATATAATGTAGTAATTTTTAAGTTTTTCAAAGTTTCATTAAGATGCGAATCTCTTACAGACACTTATTTCAGTTGTTAAATATCAAAGCAACAAGTAGTAGTTGACGTTTGCCGAGCAATGTAATCTCGACTTCGCTCATAAACGTTGTTGTTGTATTGAATCTGTTTATTTTTTCCAAAGAACATTTGCAGTTACAAATGTCCTCCACCGAGGCGTATTTGGCGGACATGTGTCGTGCAATGGACGGTTATCTGCGTTGTTCACATCCAGTGATTCTCGAGAAATGCGGAGCTGAAGCATGGAAATTGGTGTCGACGGTCGGTTCTCATTCTTATATTCATTTGAGTCGCGTCTTTTTGCGTAATCTAGACCGTCGCAATCTATAAAAATACTAATAATACCTTGTATCAATAAGAGCAAAATGCGCGGCTTACTTCACGCCGAAATATGGTTTGAACGCGACTGTGAATAGCAAATCAACGTATATTTGTTGGAAAATTACTATCTGCTCTGTCATTAAAGAAACCATTGACCCACGCCTTACCTTACAGATACTTCAGTGTCCATGGGCACCGTAATCATAGCCCTCAAAAATTAACTCAAGCTTCTTAAGCCATTTTTGGGCTTCTTTCCCATTTGTAAACCAAGGATTAAACGCCAATTCCATAATAATAGTTCCTGCGCCAAAACTGATTACTAAATCAGTATTGAAATCAATATAGCGATGTATTTTGAAGACGCAGAATGGGTCAACTCATAACACTGGACACTCGAATTTATATGGCTGCCACTTGAAACGACATCTAATTCCAAACGATTTTGGATAGCTCGTCCGCGGTTCAAATAATGTTAAATGAACAATGCTGGATCTTAGACAGTGGACGATAATCTGACGATAACTACAGCGCTTTAGGACTTGAGAAAATCAAACAATATGGTACAGCCTGCTTCATTTTTCGAAATGGTACATATTATTAGTTACTGCATTTCACCAAGGGACGTGAGTATCGCAGTGGTTAGAGATACTCTGCGATACACACAAAAGCGCGATCGATCGCAAGAACTCACTAAGCTACTCTTCACTTCATCGTCGGCTAACCGATACCTGACAAAGATATGGAGAAAATTCGGATCTTCAAATGAATTTCGAATCCGCAAACACCCTTCCCCGAGGGGGCTCTCGTTTTATCCACAACATCTTCTAAGGCCCTTGCTTGTTCCTTTTTCTCAACATGTTTTCAATAAACTGATTGCAAGAACAGTCACCTGATAATGGAAAATCTGCGAAGCACAAATCGTTATTTGGTTCGAATGAGCTGAAGCTGCAGTCAAAGCCACAAAGTTTTAATCACAATTTCCCACGTTCATTTACTTTCCAATAATTTTCAAACAGCAAGGTACAACGTAAAGTATAAACACAGGAGTACTGGGAAACAAGCAGGATGTGCAAGCTGGTAACTTCAAACCGCGAAAAGCTTTTTTCCTATTCTCCCTGAGGATTCTATGTTAGCGATCTCCTGGTTTTTCCTTATTCTTAGCCGTTCAAAACCACCTCTTCCATGTTATACTGTAATCTCAGTTTTCTTGTGTACATAATTCACATGGTTTCAGTTTTTCATTTACTACCTATGTTGTCAGAACATTTCTATGAGAAAGGCAAAGTCCTCTTCATATATATCTTCTGAATGCCGTAAATTTCTCTAGATCATAAGCCAAACAATTTCATCTGTCTGTGTGTTCGTAATCTCATCAATCATAAGGAAGCTGGCACTCTCGAGCTCTCTAATCGCCCTTATCTATAGCTAGAACTTTCCACTATTGAGTCTCGTCATTCGATGGAAAAAGAACACCGCATGGGACACTTGGTAGGACATCGAATATTATGAACACGATTACAGGTTTTTTCAGGTGACACGCGACAGTTTAGGAGTGACTATGCCTGACTGCGACATGCGATCGACGTTGATGTGAAGTCAAAGTTTATGAGAGGAACATAATTTTTTTTTGTCATTCGTCGTGTTTACTAGTTTTTCTTTTTTGTATTGGTAGATTTATAAAATCCAATTTGAGTGCACTTTTTTTATTGATGCTATAATATAGTTTTTTCTGTGACAAAAAATTGTCAAGTTGTGAAATACTCTAGACTTCGAAAGGCCTCCTTAGAAGTTTTCCATGCCTTTATTATATTGAGTTCAATGTAATCACCATGATTGTTTCTGAGTGATTAGATTTTTTTTGTTGAGGAGTTGTATTTTGGACAGGTTAGCACAATTTCGGAACCAATTTTGCTTTTTTTCTATAACAAGTTGAAAAAGGTATTTACTTCCCCACACTTGTAATGGCTACGATGACAAGCATGTTATCCACTGCGGACGATAAGGGTCATTTTAACCCTGAAAATTTCAAAGGTCTTTCTTCGTTGGAAAAAGTGTTTTATACAAAATTTAAGCAATTATTCGAAAACTTAGATTTCAGGAACTCGAGTACTTTTCTTGGTTTCAAAAAAGTGCTTTGTAGTACTCTGTAACAGCAAAAATAAAAGTATGTTTCACACTCGTTTTGCTTTATTTGCTCAGCTGAACTCTGTGGATCGCATTTCGTTAGATTGCACCAGGCTTATTTGATAGCCAAAATTTCGGCGAATTTGAGGCTTAACCTAATTTCCAAAAAGGTTTCTTTAGCGCATTGTGAGAGCGAAAATAAAATCGCGTTCCACATTCAGAGGTTTATCTGCACCTAGAAGTTATACATGCACAAAAAGTATACATACTTCTATAGAAAATCATGTTCTATCAAAGCGGTACGACGATTTTAAAGTATTCCCCGAAACAATGAAAAAAAATTTGTTGAAGAACGAAAATTGCGCGCCACTCGCGATATCGGTTATGTTACCATTCTCAGAGGGTTAAGAACCTCCTGCACATATTGATCGCAAGTGTAAAAGGGTCTCACAATGGGGTAAGTAGCCGTGCACTTTTGTTACCGATTCAGTTGCTTTTGCAGGTTAAACAAAACTTTCCTAAAATCCAGTGGGTGAGAGAATTAACAGCTGTAGCACAGAGTCTTTCACTTTCTGTCATTGATTTATTGTTGCCAAAACAATCCTAATCTAATATACAAGTGAGAGGATAGCTGAGTAATTTAGTGATGAAGGCCGTCAAAAAGTATGGCTTACAGCATTTGATAGCAACACTTCCTTCTTGCTAAGAACCCTAAGATAAACGGGACCTTTCTCTTGCTGGAAGGAACGTTTTCGGGCGCGTCATTCCTCCACATTCATCCCGAGGAGCTGCATTTTCGTAGCCATTGGAAATTTCTATTTTCTGAACTAATTTTCAGAAATTCTACTTTCTCCTCACAATGGATTCTGCTCGGAACAAGTTTTTTACAAGCTCCCTTCTTGAATATGAGGGATGAGAAAAGTGATAATGTGCTGTAGCATATTTTTGCTACTTGGCTTTCGGTACCACTTCATACTGTGCCATTTTGACATAGCTTAATTTAAACGTTCCGAAATAGACACCAGTTTTTCTCGGTACCTCATGGATAAATTCAATGTACTTTGATCATTCGTTCATCGATTCGGAACATTAGTTCATCTCCTCTTGTATGGAAGCAACAACCACGTAATCACCTATAAATCCACGGCGGGCTAACGGCCGGCGGTCAATTACTGGGCTTCCACTTTAAAATGGCAAGATTCAGTAGATTGAGCCAGTTCAAGCGAGTGTCTAAAAAAACCATCAGCTGCTGTATCGACAAGCTCTACAAGCTCCTTATTTTTTTGTGAGGATCTCGCGAGTACCTTGCAATGCGGAGTCATTCGACACGTTAAATGTAAGCGACGGTAACGTCGATAAACTCTATCGCTTGCATACTTTGGAAGGCGCGTTACGCAGAGTATCTAGAAACTTTTGGGTGTTCGTAAGATGAGATGAAATGTGTCTTAGCTACTGGGATGTTATTAGGGCAAAAAATAGAGAAAATCGATCTTGAAAATTATTACAAGACGTGCCAGAAAGGTACTCTCGACTCATAAAAGAAACAACATATGGAAACAGAAGATGTCCCAGCTTGGCAAGGATTAAAATTTGTTCGTCGCTGCATGAAACAACAAGTCGATCCAAAATTTATCAAACAAAAGCGGCTCCACAAAGTGTGCGGTGCACTAGGGGATAACAGTCGAGTTTTGAACACCGCAATACATCTGCGCCTTCCTGTCCAATAAACGAACAGAACAAGTCGTTCGTTCAACAGAAAGAATGCAGGAACATCACTGTACTCAGCATTTAAAAGCTAATCCTTGAGGAGTAGTTAGTCAGTTAATGTTGATCCGCAACTCCACTAGGTCGAATGCTAGAATCAGCTTGCGGAGAAAGTTTTATAACTTTCTGAGCAAATCGTATGACACAGCCTCATGAATGTATAGGGCACTGCTGTCTAGGATCAAGCGAGTCACCAGGACAAACAGTGCTCCAGGAATACCAAGGAAGGGTTGATGTATTACGAGACATAGCTCTCTGATAAAGCGGGTTCGCTATTTGAACTGAGCCCGTGTTTATCACCAACTCAACCCATTTATAAGATTTCTTGCACAGAAATACATCAGCTTACATGGACTTTGAGATAAACTATTCAAAAAGCTATTCATGAGGAAAATATGAGTGAGCCAAGAAGCAGGATATGAGCACAATCGCCATTCTCTCAACCGTTTTCTAGGCAACAATAATCCAAATGAAGCTATTAGAAAACAACAGATATTTGTGGACGAAACTTCCAAAGCCCTCAACTTACTTACTTACTTGGGCGGTCCGACTTCACGAATAGTGCGGACCCCAGCACATCCTCCATTCGTCTTGTCTTCTCTCGATTCTCGTCTATGACGGTGGTTTCATTCGCGCATGGCCACTGGCGCGAGTTTCATACCGTGATCTGTAGAACATCGGCAAGTACGAATACAGCTGATGCGAATATAGATATGAATGCAGCTGATATTTCTTCTAGTGAATACGTTCTCCCAACGTTTAGGTGTCGTCCTCGGGGGCGGGAGTATTACCGTGAAGTCCACTCTACAGTTCGTTTCGTCCATCTCTCATCTGATCCTCTTACTATATGACCGGCCCATATGTGCTTCGTTGTCGATGTGAATTCTTCTGGATTACGAAAATGAGATAAATTCCTGAAATCTGAGCTGCGCAAGCCGGCTATGTTGTGAATGCCGATTGATTTCCAGAAGACATCGTTTAAGCGCTCTGTGAGACGTTCGCAGTAGTCTTGACATGGTCAAAGTATCAGCTCACGTCTTCGCTGCATAACAGAGCGCTGGGAGGACTGTTGAATCGAAAAGGTTAGCACGTAATTTGGGGCTCGTTAGTTGGTCAGTGGCTTCTTCTAAAAGCCCAAATGCGGCCCACGCTGCTTTCCCTATTCTCTCAGGTTCCTCCTTGATAGAAGTCCTCAACTATCACGCTGAAAGTTTTGCTCACACTTCAGTGAGTGTGGAATAAGAGAGGATCGAAAGTGATAAAATTGAAAGCATTAGACTGTGCTTTTGTGGCAAGAGTAGAGGACTATTGGTGATTTCTTTCTAGTTGAATATTGAGATAGCGGGGAAGCATTTTGAAGATATCTCCTTATACGTTCGAAGATTCAGATGTCAAAACAGCAATTTGAACATCGAATGGGGTCAATGTGGCAAAAACGAAAGGTTTGAAAGCACTGAATATCTCGCAAATAAAAGTGTAACTACCAACATATTTAGTCTTATACTTGCTTTTAAAAGCACATAAATTAAGATCCAGTGTTGATCTGCGTCTACCGATCGGAAACTAGATTCATCATCGGCTGTGTAGATGGATCAGCGTATCGAACAGCAAGGGGTTTTTTACCCTAATAATATCCTCGTTGCTAAAGCACCTTCCATCCAATCCTATGAACATTCAAATGTTCCTGAATTGTCTACGTAATACGTCACCCAATATCGCGTGCGTAATGAAGCCCTTCAAAATTACCGCCCATTAGAATAACGTGCCGAATATTCCACATTACGTCTTTGAGCTTCTTATACATCATCGCAATTCGGTTCTCGTCGGTTCGGTAATCATGACACTTTCGAGAGAGTGCCTCAACTGTCAAAGCATTAGATGCTCCGAAAAGTATTTCTCACAAATGAAAAGGCTGGCGATGGGACAGCACTTGGTTATAAGTTTTCCAATTGCCTCTATGTTTGAAGTGGAAACACCCGTGATTGATCTCTGGCGCTCAACCGTAATATGGATGACTGCGTGGTTATCTATCCCACAAAAGAAAAGATGGGCAGGTGCTTCGATTTGATGAACGAATCGCCAAAGTACATTAGATCCGTCTGCAAAGTAACGAAAGATAGCTGGCCTCTATTTCCAAACATCCACTTTGAACTATGCGAAAACGGCGCATGAGAACTGGTACCTAAAGGCAATTAATAAAGATATACTAGTTCAATAGCTCTACTCCCACCTCTGACAAAAATGGTGTGAAAAGCATGTTCCAAACAGCACCCAGTACGTGTAACGGTAGAGAGGAGTAGGTGGAATCTATAAAACTGGTTTAGGAGATTGCCATTTTAAGTGGCTGCGAGAATGTAAGTTTTCGCGATAGATTTGAACGCGCCCCGAAACGATGATTTCGGTAAGGGCAAGTTCTTATTTATCCTACCGCTGCTCTCAAACGGGTAATTGTAGGTTTCAAATGCTGTTTGGTAAGGATTGGAAAAATGGTAGTAGTCATTGAAAATACCACCGGAGTATAGTCAGCGAGAGTAAACCTCATGTTTATTCTACGAAGATAATAAATGTTGAGGTGATACAATCCACCTGTCACTACCTGTCATCCCGTTGATCGCCGAGTGACTCGAGCGGGTTAGCAACACTTCCATTTTTCCCTATCGCGTGCAAAAGTAGCCCAGTGGGTCCTCATCGCTCTAGCATTCGCTGAGCATTATATCTTCCTTCTATAGCTATCATGAAGAAATCGAACCAACGGGTCGGTGGTCTTCCTGTAGAGCGCCTGATGTCCCGAGGATTCCAGTCGGCAACGACTCTCGCCAATCGGTTGTCGTTGAAGCGCGTCACGTGTCCGGCCCACCTTATTTTCGATATCGTGGCGTGTAGAACGGCGTCTCTGATTTTCAATCGTTGACGTAGGTCGGAACTTCGGATCCTTTCTCTCATTTGCAAGATACGGAATACTCCTACCGTCGACCTTTCGAATGCGCGTTCGAACGCTAAGTGATCTTTCATGCTGCTTGCGTAGCGGCCAGGTTTCTAATGCATACGTTAGGGCAGGGATAATGGTCGAGTCGAAAAGGTGGGCACGGAGTCGGATGTTCTCTGTCCGTGCTCTTCACCACATCTTTGATGCTCTCAAACGTTCCCAAAGCCTGTTCAACTCTGGAGCTACGTCCTTCATCATATTGATTTCGCGACGTAGATAGACGTAACTGGAGCACTTGGAGATTGTCGTCCGTTGAGCGTGAATGAGGCATTAAAAACCCATCCGTTCCTTATAAACATCGTTTTTGTTAAATTTAGTTGAAGACCAATCTTTACACAGGCGTTATCGAAATTGTTCAACATTCGTTCCGCTTGGCTGATGCTAGCTATTATGAGGACGATATCTCAGCAAAGCGAAGATGGTTTGTCCTGTTCTAATGTTCGCATGACGTTTTGTAGGGTGGCAGTGAATAGTTTTGGCGAAATTGTATCGCATTGTCGAGCCCCTCTTCTTACGCCAATGGTGATTTTGTTGTAGAATGGAGATATTTTGGTCGTGAAATTTTTGTGAAGCTCACGAAGGATCATTATGCACCAAGTTGGGACGCCCTAGTTATCCATGAGCTCTATAACCGCTTCTGTTTCCAGTGAATCAAAGGCTTTATACGGATCGTGAAAGTGAGAGAGAGTGATTGTTTGTACTTTCTTGAAACTTCAATAAGTCTTGCAATCGTGTGGATGTGGTCTATGGTATTAAATCCTTTTCGGAACCTTGCTTGTTCGCATGGCTGTCCTTCATTCAGTGTTCTGTCAATTCTGTTTAAGATGACTCGAGCAGAGGTTTTATAGACAACGGACAGCAAGCAGATTGGGCGATAATTGCCTATGACGTGAAGGTCTCCCTTTTTGGACATCAGTACGGTCTTGCTGGTTTCCATTGAATGGGGACCTTGTATTATGACACTTAGCGAGTGAAGAGCCGAGCCAGAGTTGATGAGAACTGGCGGTAGGTTCTCCAGGTGTTCTGCTCTTCACCGACAATATAACATGTCGGATTTCGGAAGGGAGGACCGGTGGAACGACATATTCATCCTCTTTCAATTTATATGGCAGTAAGAGGACATGGCTATGAAAGAGATCCGAATAGTATTGGTGGATGATTTTTTCCGTAGCCCTTCTGGAAACTGTAAGTGCCTCGTCAGAGTATCGGAGTGCAATCATCTTGGTCTTATAGTTGGCGAAGCCTCGCTGGGGTTTGCGAATGCTCTTCCCAGCTTCTGCAGCTTCTGCCATAACTGCTGCTCGTCTCTCTTTGAGGTCTTCTTTAATTGCTTCTCTGCAGCGTTTCGCAAGTCGTGCGATTCCACGTTGACGTATCAGTTTGAGCGTCTGCGGAGGCAAGCGTCTCTTCGTGACCTTAGGACTTTCTGCTATTATAGCACTAACGTGAAGATATTCAACGAGCCCATCGTATACTTCGTCGATGTTGTCGACAACGGCATCCTCCCAAGAGCCGACTAATGATTTGAATACATCCCAGTTTATGGTAGTTCTGGGACTTCATTGTTTGAATTTAGGGGCTTTCTCGCCTCTCCGCGAAAAACGAAACGTTGCGCGAAGGAGGCGATGATCTGATCCCGTGTAGGACTTGGGAACAACAGCGATACTACACTGGCAGTTTAAGCATTTGTTAAACTTAGACACTTAGATGGTCTGTCTTCACTAATTGTGCGGACCCCATCACACGATCCAAATGGTATATTGCTGATCGTGCAAATAATATTCCTTGGTTTCCTGAAAGTGACCTTGCAGGGGCGTTTTCAAGTCTTCACGATGACGTTTTCAGGGAATGAATTCCGTCTTTTAGATCATCCGTGAGCGGTCGATTGATTTTCTTCCCTACTTCTGCTCTTGATTTTGGCCTAACATCATCTCCGAATCAATAATGTGCATTTGTTAACAATAAAAATTGTAGTAAACGACTCAGACACCATCTTATAAATACAGTTGAATTAATTTATGTTATTGTTTACTCAATACCTAGAATATAATGATTATGCTTTTGCATAGAAGGTTTAGAATCTACTGACTGTCGAAGTATAAACTTAAAAGTCCGACTATCTCTAAACCTCGGCACTATTGAAGGAATGCAAAATTTTTCACGAACTATCTTCTTTTTTAGGACTTGCACGAGTTCGGTAATTTTTGTTTCTCTCAAAACTCGGTGGGTAACGTTTTGGCGGCAATGCCTCCGTCAGAGGTTAGGCGTATAAATCATACATATGTGATTACTCGGTTAATACTGCGCATGTATCAAAAATCTAGTAGAAAAGAAATCAACAATCTGGTCATTTTGAAAAACTCACCTCTTTTGTTTTTAGGACTGGCCTAGTGCGACAAGATTTTTGAGATAAACCACACTGATAACTTACGTCGCCAATTGCTCGGAACCGCTTGTACGATTGACTGTGTAAGACACAACTGTAAGGTATGTCCTAACGGTAGAGAAGGAGACTCCATGAGTTCGGGTACAATATCCTGACCTCGTGCACAACATGCGGTGAGGAATATATTGCTGAGAAGGGAAGACCTTTTTGGATCTGCCTCAAGCAAGTAAGCCTTTAGGGGCACACAGGATGGAAAAACATGGTAATACGGACTTTGATGTGATAGTGAAAATCCTGAGGCAAGAATCAGAAACATCAGCGCGAAAAATGACTAGACTGTTGATCTCTTTTCTATTAAGCTTTTGACACCTGCGAAATATTAACCGAGTAATCACATATGGTATGATTTATAAGTTTAGGCTCTGACGAAGGCGCCGCCGCTGATACGATAGCCATCGGGTTCTGAGAAAAAGAAGAAATTACCAATCTCGTGCAAGTTTTGAATAAAGGAAAGAATAGTTCATGAGAAATTTTGCATATCTAACTAAAGTAACCTTTTGCTGCAGTAGTTAATTCTCAATGAATAAAACAGTTCCTAAAATATTTTTTTCAGTTAGCATTCTGATCATGGCAAGAGAGAGTTCCTCTTTAGGTTAAAAATTTTTGCCTTTTGAAAATTTATAGTTATGTACCTGTCCATTTGTTCGGTTTGTTATTAACTATTCAAATGCTCAGAACTTGTATGCCGCGATTTGCTTCATATGCATTCGAATATGAAAATTGAGAAAAAAAATGCGAAGTTTTTGTTAAGTTTGTGTAAGGAGATAAGTTAACGACTACGACTTCGCTCAACTAAGCCTTCTGTAAGTCTTCGTCCAGTGTTCATTCTATGATAAATGAAGGAGGATCAAGAGGATCAAGCGTGGATACCCTACAGCATGAGCATTAATGTCTTAAAAATCCGTCTGATCCATTAGATCGAAGGGAAAGGAGAGTGAATGAAAATACAAGGATTCCAATCATGGTGGCGTTCCCATCCACAATTCACTGTGCCAACGTTTTTTTTCCAACACCCAGAAGACCATTAAATGAACTTTGCTGAAGGGAATACACATATATACCAAATTTTGTCGCTCCTTATAATTCGATAATTTTTTCGGTTTTAAAATTAGCTGGAATGTAATTCGGGGAACGCAGCATAATTCGACATCATCAGCAAAAAGTTGTGCAAAAGTTTAACACTACGCATTTGATGCAAAAAATGAATGCCTGTTAAAAAATACTGCGAAGAACAAAGACAGATCCATATAGTTTGTCATCATGTCGGAGCTTTTCGTGGAGCATTGAAAGACCTGATGGAACCAGCTATAACATGTGCGGAACCATACAAGGTGGTTCAAATATTCAGTTCCTCTATTTCAACGCTGCTACACAGTCGATTTGCCTTCAAAGGAACAGACTATTTGAGCTTTTTTCACCCGTATTTTACTGCTTTTGCGGCAGTGTTACGACCTTACAACTCTATGTGTTTGAGAATATTAATTGGTACGCAAAGCTTGAAACCTTGGACTGGAATAGACCTGCATTTTGAAATCATCGTTTGATAAGCCAAACATCACTTCTATTTATTTTTTAAAGGCTAAAATCCAAGCTGACGGCCTACCGCTGCGATGAAACTAACCACACATATAACAAGCACTCTAAAAAGCATTTCAAGGCACACGATGTAGGATTTGGCTGCCTCGGGTGTAATCGGTCCCCTTTGCAAGAGTCGAAGCTGTTAAGATTCATGAATCATTCATGAATGCTAGTACGAAAACTCGTTAATGCAAGCAAAGAATTCCTCAAATTCACTATGTTTCTGGCCAATCATTCTTCAGAATAATCCATTTCCATGCATCACAGTACAGTAGGTTGGAAGTGAAGCACAAGGTCGGAAGCAATCGTCAGAACAAATCCAATATTGCACCTTAAAGTAGTTATTTCATTTGCAAGATCTAGATGAACCAGATCAATAGATCAGTAGGTCGTTAATCGGAATTTATCTCATGAGCAGTCAGTTTTGAGCTCAATCAAAGTGGTTGACGTTACGGCTATTTTGCCTTTTCTTCAAGTTGAGAAGTTGAGTTATAACTTAACACATGCATTTGATTCTTCGACCAACATTTACTTGTTCTAATATGAATGCACTGTACGAACCGAACTAGAAATTCACGTATTGTGAGGAATCAGAAAGAACTATTCGTTTCATCCGCAAGAGTTACTGAAATTCTCCGAAAGAGTATCCACTTATGAACACAATTGAAGAAAGTGACCGTTTCTATTCCACAGACATATTCTGTGCAAACAATTCCCAGTGCACATGTGGAACCTAATGATATAGTCTATTCACGACGTTGCGTTATCATGACATTCCATGACTCACTTTTTCACTAACTCATGTTGTTAGTTTCGCCTAACCTTCCGTAGTTCCCTTTCTACTGCTCCTTTGGAAGATCCGATACTAAACCGTCACAGTTCTTCTAGTACAGTATATGAAAATCACATCGACTGAGCAGCATGTGTAATTATAGTTTATACACACACTTCCCTCACTTTTATATCCCTTTAAGTTCCGCGTGTGTCATATATGAGCGAATGCAGCGCCACGCGCGAGAGAATTTACATTGGCGCGTCGTGCCTTCCTATGTAGTAAAATTTAGGTTTTGAGGAGACATTTCGTGATTGAATAACGGAACATCACATAGGAGACTTTCAGTAATGAACAAAGCAGTGTCGAAAAATTTCTTATGTTTCAGCCGAGAAAACCAATTCCCCCCGTAAAGAACATACTTCAAGTCGCTATAAAACTTTTTTCCTTATTATATCAATGTTTTCATGGTTGTAGATAGCTTAACAAGTCTCAATTTTCAAACTAAGTTTGGCCTTTAAAAAGAAACCTTTGCGGTACCTCTATTAACGGTACGAAGATGAGGATTTGCCTGTATAGTAATTGGCTTGTTGTTTCGACCTCAGAGTGGATTTGTTAGTCTTACGTGGTAAAATTTTGATTAAAAGCAAAGCTTATCGTTACGAAAAGATTAAATATTACTGAAAGTGTGTCAATAAACGTACTTTTAGTAAAAAGAACTCCTATTCTCGTTTCATTCCTGCTTATCAATATGAATTATGTGGAGTGGAGTTGCATTCTGTGGAAAGTAGCCGAATTTCTTGGCTTTTTTAATAGCTTAAGAGCTGGAGATTTTAATAAGGCGCATGGTTTCTGGAGAGGCTTCTTTAAGAGATTGTAACAACTGGAAGAAAATTACGTTATCTGAACTATACAGCTCACTGTTCGAACATGAGAGTAGTTTTCGTTTGATTATTTACAGTGGTACTTTGATTTCAGCGCTGCCTTGAATTTTACTGGTGCAAAAGTAATGGCGGTTACACATCTCGAATTTTCAAATGATTGTAGCTCGACCCCAGCGCATCTTTGTTAACCAAAATAGGAGCCATTACAGAGAGCACATTTTCCCAACAAAAAGTAGGTTTGCTTATTCCTGTAACATGAAAATTGGTGGCCCTCGATTCGACAAAGTTTTGAAAAGCATTCAGCATCTTGATGATTGCGAAAAAGTTTTCCGTGTAAGAACTTTTCGGCATGCATGAAGTGGCGGGCAAACATTTGTGACCCAATTCGTTCTACTTTTGATGTTTTCATTGCTTCACGTGTAGCTGTTGGCTGGGCTGTAATTGAACCAGTACTGTTGGGTGATGTGCTAAACTTGTCGGATGGGATTGTATCCCACTTTCCAACTTTTGCGGGATACCCCGCAAGGATGAATTGTAAGTTCGTACCCAGTCCAACGCTCAAAGTTTGCACACCACTCAGCAACATTGTATATATATATCTAGAACATCATACCACCATTGTCGTTAATGAAAAGAATTCCAGTTGATAATGCATATATCCAATATCTGCCAGTGTGATTGGCCTCAATGACGATATGGGCTTGCCAGGCCAAACCGTTGACGGTTGGTTGCTCACAGATCGATACGATTGCGTCGCAGAGAGAATGATGACAGAAAAGGAGCCTCGGTACTGCAAATGGTCAGCACAAGATGCCAGAAAGGGTGAAACACGAGTTACATTTCCGTCTGAGATATAGTGTTTGCACGTCATTCAACATTATTGGACATATATCTGTAACATCTTGCCACCGCTGAAAGCGGTTAAAAAAGAATCCCGGTTCAATTTATAACGTCAGTAATTTTGCACCAGTTATTCTCACCCGCCCAATTTGCTTCAAACATCGAGCAACAGTAGAAACGTCGACACTGAATTTCTCTGCAGCATTTCGTGTAGTCTCAAGTGGATCATCTTCGATGATTGTGTTCAATTGGTTGTTGTCAACTTCCCATTGCCGGCCACTATGTATCATCATCTTCGAGTCCTTGTCTCCTTTACGAAACTTCTTGAGTCACCGTTAAATTACACGGATGTCAGTAGTTTATAAACGATTGCATCGTTGATGTAGCATGTTGTTTTGCTGCTTGACGATTTAATTAAACTAACAGCAATCAATCAGAAATCATTTTATCTGACCGCCACTTGCTCCCAGCTGATGCAAACGTTTTTGCACACCACTCTATTCTAATGGGTATATTGAACTAGTAGTCTTAAATCGTAACAACTTTTGCACCACTAGCATCCTCTGCGTGGTCTATAATAATTATAAAATACAATTCCTTCCGAATGTTTTCTTGAGACCATGCTCAAACTTCAATATGCGCGATAGATTCCTAAAAGTTCTTTAGATCTTCGGCATATAAATTTCTACAAAGATTGATTTTTCTTTATTGAGCCTTCATGAAATTTGGTATTACATTCTAGGCACGTTTCGACGATTTTGCTCATCTCATCAGCATCACACGTACCATATTAAGATTAGCAGAAGAGGGATGGCTACGTAAGCAGCATGGAAGATCACTTGGCGTTATTGAACGCGTAGCCTAAGGAATGATACTAGGAGTATTCCGTATCTTGCAAATGAGAGAAAGGATCTAAATTTCGACCCTGTGTTAACGACCCAAAATTGAAGACGCCGTTCTACGCGCGAGGCAATTGAAAGTAAGGTGGGCCGAACAAGTAAGGCGGCAACTCAACGGCACCGGGTAGACGAGAGACGTTACTGACTGGATTCCTCGGGATGTCATGCGCTCCACAGAAAGACCATCGACTCGATGGGTCGATTTCTTCACGAAAAGCATAGGAAAAAAATATGATACTCAACGAATCCTAGAGCAAGGAGGACCCATTGGGCTACTCTTGCGCGTGATTAGGAAAAATGAAAGTGTTGCTGGGTCCGCTCGCTCGCGGCCCTCAACTATCAACGGGGCAACAGATGATACAGGTGATGCAAGTAATACATTGGCTACCATATATTACAACATACTCGGGGTCACCATATTTCTGAAACTTATGGAAAGAAAACTTCAGCATACTGTTCAAGTCTGAACCCTTGTGGCCATGTAAAAACTTATGTCTAGGCATAAAGTTTGTGTAAAACTAGGTATGTCGAAACAATGAACGAGCAAGAAAACTACATTAATGAGTTTTGAGATACGAATGTGGCTTTGGTGCAGAGTTTCTCTGCTCTGATAAGTATCCGTATATAAATTATGAATAAATCGAAAAAAGGGATGCAGCGACATACGCTACACTAAGGATAAATAGCTCACATTGATACAGGTGGAGGAGAACATCCATCCCAAGCAAGTAGTAAAACAGAATGACTGTCGTATAGTGATGAACACCAAGAACCACCTGTAACACTGATGCAGTGTGTAGAGATGAGAGCTGGAAGGGGTACATGATTTTCCATCGGCGATATTCAAGTAAGAAGAAGCACTTAGAACACTTGAGCTTGGATCGATTCATAAGCCATTCTAATGCCGCTTACAGACTTAGTAAGTCGAGTGCGCACAGAGTCCACATTGAGGATGTGGCTGAGTTCAGGAACACACTCTTACGAAGTCAAAAGTTTGACTTAAGACAACGTCACCAATACGATTTAAATGACACAGAAACGGTCGGTGCTTGCTGTACCGTTTTGATTACAATCGAAATCTAGATTTTCAGTTTTTCTTCCCGTCGAATTCGTGATCAACTTATGCTCGAGCTAAGTGAGCAAAGTAGTATGAGCTTTTCCAAATTTGAGGAATATGATATCCGTCATAAGGTTAGTAATCATTATGAGATCAAACTGAGCTTGTCAAGAGCACAGCTTAAGAGAGCAAACGTTCTCACTCCTATTGCAAACTTAATCCTATTTCTACGAACACTTGGTTATTACAGCGGCACATTTTTATTCAGAACCATCCTGTGAACTAATTGATGAAGACGTTTCCTCTCACAAGTAATTTTTTGTATTCACGGACTTAATTGAATGCCTACTTGCCAAGAGTTCAACGTTAGCGCTGAACTTTACCCATGGCGCCGTTCGGCTCCTTCAATCGAACCGCCAATGTTCATTTTTTATGGTCGAACCGAACGATATGTCTAAGGTTCTTCTCTTTATATTCGATTTAGTGACTACCCGATATACAAATGGAGGCGCCGGCTCAACTTTTATTGACACTTCAGACCTGATGTAAAAGTATAACTGAAGTAGTAAACGAAGTCAATCTATAGACACACCAGGTGTAGTAAAGTCTAGGAGTTTTTTTCATAGCGATATAAGCATATTTTATGAATAAATGTTAAGCGGGTATTGCATTTGCAGTTTGATTGAGATTGATTTCAACATCGATTTCTAATAACGCTTTTAGAAAAGTGGTATCTCATTTTGACCTTCTGGGAATGCTGACAGTAATAATATTGTTATTAGTGTTTTTTCACGTATAATCAAGGATTTTCTAACTGTTTACCTGCATTGACCGTTCGCTGTACCAGTTCATTGTCAATAAATGAAACAATCATCAAAAGTGTCTTTTTAGTATGCAAGACGGTCACTACGTCAGTCTAGGCCATTTTTTGGACCACGCATGTGGTCTTTATATATCTGTCTCTTTAGTGGAAATATTTTTGCAAGATTTGGCAGAGCTCTACTCTAGATACAAGTGTAGCTTCCTTTTTATAAGACACACAGCCAGGTGTCTGCCTATTCATTTAGTTAAACGTCAAATACTCAAATGTTCATCATTCTAGTATTACTACCTACCTTATATGTAGCTGAATTGATCTGTTGGCGAATAAAACTACAAATAAAAAGTTTTTGAAAGGTTCATACATGTGGACAAGTGGACGACTACCACTCCTCTCGGCTAGGTGTGATGTGAGTCCCTCAGCCACTGTTTACTCTATGAATGAATGACAGCAGGTCGGGCGTGAATACCTTCACAGCATGAACACTTAGTGCCTCAGAAAGTCCGTCTAATCCAGTGGATTGAAACAGGGAAACGTGACTGGAAAATAGAAAGATTTCATTCATGGTAGAGCTTAGATCCCATCAACGACGGATCCCGTTAGGCAAGTTACACAAGCATTCGTCCTCAGTTATGCTTTCGTGATAGCATCACAATTGCATCGAATGCATTTGTCATCTGCTTAACTCAGGATTCCACGAAAGAATTTAGGAGGAAGTGTTCCAAATACTGTGTTACGTGGTGAGCGAGAAAGGAAAGAATGTGCATATAACATGGTGTACTACAATATTTCACACTGTTTAGTTGCTGAAAAATGCCCTATTTGTTGAGTCATCTCGAAAGCTTATTCATTTATGGAATTTCCTGAAAGAGTCTTAGACACAATGGAGACTTTCCAGAAGTACGATTACTGTCTTTCTTATAATCGTCATCTACGTTTACATCTTTTTAATGAAGATAAGAGCTTCCCGTTACCTTTTGTTATTTGAAGAGCTTCCCTCATCGAGTTTTTGATGTGTTGATAGAACAAAAATAAATAAATAAATAAATGATTTGGCACGCTACTTATTTCTTACTTGGCGTGTTCAGTAAAAACATCGATTATCTTGAAGTAAATCTCAGGATCGACTATCGATCAACCTTGATATTGATTGAATAAATCCGTGATTTCCTTATTTAGCAAACAAGAGGTTATTAAAACGGTTTATTTCGTGCGATATAGCGCAATAGAGGTCGTATCAGTAGCTAACGTTTCAGCATTTTCGCCATCTTGAGAGCGCGAAAGAGCCATACTGATGTGCAGTATATATAGTTAGACACTTCCACAACTAAAGAAGATGAAACCTTAACAAAAGCAAAAGTTAGCTTGTGTAGCAATCAGCTTCTATCAAATACTGTATTTGTAATCAGCTCCTATTGAATAGTCACTGCCTTTGACTAGTAGACTTCTAAACAACCAGAATAAGATGAGTATTTGATAGAAGCTGATTGCTATACAATTAAACTTTCGTGATTTCGTTTAGGTTTCATGTTCTTTGATTACAAAAGTGCTTAACTATGTGGATTGCACGTCATTTTAGTCCTTTCAGGCTCTGATGAAGGCGATAGCTCCGAAACGTTAAGAGTTGATACTCTATTGTACTATATTGTACGAAATAAACGTGTTTTAATAAGCTCGTGTTCGTTGGATGAGAAAACCACGGAAAAAATTGAATATTCTGTTGTCTCCTTAACAACATTCCGGGTCGGTCACAGGACACCAGAGTCCCTTACTCCAGTCCAAATGGGTCTGTGCCTATGTTAAATGAAGGTCGGCTGCACGCTAGTACGGCTACTTAGGAAATCAAAAACATTGCTCCAGATGACAGCTTAACACTCGTCGTTTGAGTAAGCAGTGATGACAATCCTCGGTATAAAGGTTGGGCTCAATTAAGAAGTGGTGGCCTCTCTAAGCCATTCAAGTACAGAACGATAGAGTGATTGCAAAAAATGTTGGAGTGAGCACAAAATCCGGAAACGGCGGATCAATAGACGAGTAATGAGCAAGAGAAGTCGCAAAAAGCATTTCTGTGCTGCTAATAATCGTATTGTAAATTCTTCTGCATAAACCAGTGATCGAAGCAAATGGCGGCTCACTTACTCACCCGACTCAACCATAACCGTAACCGTATTTGTTACCTATCGAATATCACTGACATTTTCCTCAAAATACCGTCGGAAATGCCAAAAATCGAGCGCGTGCGAGTTTGAGTGTATTTCGCGCGAAACCACACAGCTGGTCAACGGTGACCACCGACGTATTCAACTAAGGTGAGATAATGTTTTAAACCAAAGTCATCAGCGAATTTGCTCTTGGCTATAAAATTGGCTTCTTTTAATTGAGTATTGACCAGTTTGCGCGATATATTCCAATGCACCGTGATGGGGCTATGTTCAAAGTATTCGTAAGTGTACCAGTCTTTCAATGATTTGCCATAATTTCCAATGAGTAGATTAGTTTTTGGACTGAGAGCTTTGTGCTGACTAGGGAAGCATACTTCACCTCTCACACATTTACAGAATGGGAGTTTTTGAAGCGCTGCTCCAATTGATTTTTAAAAAAAATATCAGAATTTTAAAAATGGTGTAATCTGAATTTATAAAAAGCGTAGATGAACTCAATCGCCGCAGTTATGAACAGTGCATGAGGGGTACCATACCATGCAACTGCAAGCAAATCTTTGTGCAGTCAGTCATTTTCTTGAGAGATGCGAGTCTTAAGAACAAAAGGAAATAATTGCAAGAGTTTGTTCTGTGGCAATAAGCTATTTGAAATTTTTGTCCTGCGTTGGAAATTCTACACCATTTTGACGAAAAGATATGCAAAAATTTTATATTTAACAGGGCTCGTTTTGAACAGAGCTGTTTGCTTTTTGCTTTTTGGAGCTGAAGGGCGCTACCATCTTCGAATGCATGTGCATTGGAGACGATTCACGTTATTATGAATGTTTGTTGATGAGCAGCATGAAATGCGATGTAATATATTGGTTATACAACTGAATAAATATGTGTTTACGATTTTGAGGAAAAACAACGGCCACTTCGAGTTCTATCGCAGAAATATGTCTGCCATTCTATTACTGAATAGTGGGTGAGATTTGTATGAAGTAAAAATATCGATAAATAAATTCAAATAATAATTTAATCTGATAAGGATATGACTTATTTTGAGCCATAGGTCTAGTGCTATATAGGCGCCTATTTCGTCCTATTGGGACTCATCAGTAGCACCCTCCCTCGGTTCCGTCGATCCCTTGAGGTTAAATAATCCTCTAAAGGAATCGGCGCCGAGTAAAAACTAATCACCCAAAGTCGGATGATGGTCTTACCTGACTTTGTGGTGACCGGCAGTCGAGCTTACGGATTTTAAAATGAACTATACTTCTGCTATCGACTGCTTTTTTACAGACCCGCTCAAAATGATTTAATCTGATAAGGATATGACTTATTTTGAGCCATAGGTCTAGTGCTATATAGGCGCCTATTTCGTCCTATTGGGACTCATCAGTAGCACCCTCCCTCGGTTCCGTCGATCCCTTGAGGTTAAATAATCAAATAATAATTTTTTTGTCAATACTTACAAGATCTCTCTGCAAATTGTGCTATTTTCATTCGTCTTTGCTTGCAATGATATTACTTGTAAAAGTTTTCCATTAAAGGTTCGTTATTCTTAGCTCAAGAGTTCCGATAAACGCGACGTAACTAGGCGACCGACCATCGACGATTTAGGGGGATTTCAGGGAGTTTCAGCAGTGTGTCGAGTCCCAAGTTCCTGGTTCAAGACTTCGCTCGGTTTCGCGTTTTTGCCTTCTACGACAATTATCGCGACAGAAATAAACGAAGAAATCTGGTTCATCCACAATTGATGCAGCGCTTACAAATCGAAGTCATTCAGTGACAGTCTCACGTTAACAAGCAGTAAAACATTAATGTATGACAATCTTCAATGTTGAATTATTACTATTTCTCAATATCTACGAAAAAGTTTTATTGCTCATCTTATTATAGCTGCAGTAAAGTAAAATCTAAACTGAGAGGGCTAGCTGTGTAGGAGAAGATATTTTCTATTCTCCAATATAAATCGCTTGCTTGATTACACAGACATATAATTTAGAAAAAAATTATTTACGAATTTATGGTATATTTCAACATCTAGCACAATGCTTATTATAATCAGTAGTGTCAATGAAGTTTTGTTTTACACCCTCTTTGATTACTTGAACATCTATGTTGCTCGTTGTGATGTGATTGGAAGTGATTAACTTGGGTGAGTGATAATAAACCTCACACACGTCTTTTGACTCCATTCGTGATCGCAAAACCTTCACAGGCGCTACTGATCTGCCGAGGAGAACATGATGACACAGCGACGCCACGGCTCTTGCTCGATTTATTAGCATACACCTTAGTACCTCCTTTGAATGTCATAGAACTTTCTCGAACATCTCAGCTGGATTGGATTTGGTTCCGAGTGTTTTAGTGACTATAGTGATTCCAGTGACTAGAGAGACAGCTTATGAATGTGTTTCAACCCATCAGATAGCTTTTTCAGTAACACATTCACTGAATTCTGTCATGATGCCGTACAACTGGCTCTTAATTTTATATCGAAAAAACCTTTTTGAATTTTTCAACGACTAATGCGACTTACTAACTCCATTATATGCCATTGCATTCCATCATATAATGTTTCTTTATAACAGACAACTTTTGTCTAAATCTATCAAGTCACAGCAATGAAAAGTTATCAAAGGAACCAAAATTTTTGGCAATTACGAAAAAATTTTTGATTCTGAACTCTGACTTGTACTGTTTAGAATAATGGTCCGAAATGTTTCAGACAATGTTTCCAAATCATCGCAATTCTTCTCATACTGAGTATTGAAATTTTCTCAGAATCCACTGGACCTTCGCTATACGATGTTAGAAATAGCTTTCATTTGAGATGTTGGAAGGCTGAATCTTCACCTAAAGAAGTATCGTTTCTTCCTCTTCCTTTCGCTTTCTCATCCTCTTAACCAATCTAGATCTCTTTTTTTCCCTCCGTCCATCTCTTAAAATTCCTCTTTCACTCTTTCTGCCCATTCTCTGTCCCTTTTCGTCTATCTCTCATTGCCTCTTTATTTGTACGTCTTGACATGCTTCTCTGTGAAGTGAGAAAAATCTATGTACAGTAGTGAAGATGAGGTAACCCTTTGGTGCTACTTCACAAAATCAGAATTTGAAGAGTTATACGTCTTTCTATTTTTAAGATTGATTACAATAAGTAAAACTTCATGAATTTTTCACATCCTTTCTGTGAAAACCATCCGCTGATAAAATAGTGAGATATGACTTATAATAAAAATCTTCAAAGTGAGTCGATAAAAATTGTAAACAAATTCAATGATAGAATTCTTTTTCTACATGGAAAAATAATGCGACCACATGAAAAGAGGCTAGGCGAATATCACTGGAGAAACTAAAACATCCGAAGTATCACATTTGATGATTAGAATATAGGAGAGCTAGTAGAGCGGCTGCCCTATGCAGCAGAAAACGATTCCACTACGAATCCTCGTTGAATCCATCCATGCCATCTCCAGCTATACTGCTGTTCATGATAGGTGCAACGCAGAAGCACATCAGTTGCTCTGAAGCAGAAGAAAATCAGGTCATCCAAGGAATTGTAACCAGTTTTTCCCATTAAAAACTGTTTTCATCTGCCTTGATTGCTTGCTAGTTCGCAACCACCATTACAATTCAATGCTGTTCAAAGCTTTTTTCCCTATTTATGAGCCTGATGTGAAGCACAATATCCAAGATCAACTGCAGAATAACTGCCACTTCGGCAGAAAAATTTGAGAACGATACAAGACGAAATGGTGAAATACAAGTGCAATGATCCGAATTACTTTCACTGATTGATAATAGCGTAATCCACTGTTTTCTTGATGAACGGACACGAGATTGTTATTACTGCACTTCCTTGATCATAAATTGTCGTTTCAGTAGCTTCTGCTCCCTTCAGAGCCTGACAAGAACAAAAAAATGACACGCAAACTACTCATCCAACCACTTTCAAAGTTTTGTGGGGTCTCACACATGTCAGGAACGTAATAAAAGAACAGAACAGTAAGAGTTTAAACGAGACTGTTTACTATGTGAGTAGAAGATTATAATTTAAGTCTGCTGAGGTCATCAAAGCATTTGACTAGGTATTTGCATATCGATCTACTCTTTTAGTCTTAACAGAAGGACTAAACAGCCGAAGTATCAACTAGTATTGCACCGAATAAATCACGTTATTGAGAATATCGTGCTTTCTCACCAAAAGTTATAGCAGAGAATCATTTGACCGATGTTGTGGTTAATGGAATGTCGATGATGGAGAAACGTAATTTGCTAAATTTGCAAGCATTTCTCTTGTGTTCAATAAAGCATAGGGAAACGTTAGTGGTGTGTGGTGACGGGTTTAGTTGTTTGTTTACCTAACCATTTGGCTGAACTGTGCAAAAAAAAATCAAGTAGTCGCTCATGAGATCCAGAAAAACACCTGGATTTAAACACGAGTCCTCTAGGATCTACAGAATACAGTAATCAGAAGAGGTAAAATTTGTGCCCCAGAAAAATGTTTCGAGAAACTTTTCAGGTCATTTTCAAGCAGCAATACCTTCATACAACCATTCAATGAATATCTGAATTGCTTTCAGAAAAAGTTAACGACCGATTGCTATCCATATTTCACATTAATCGTTTTTAATCAAAGCACGACGGCATGCATAAGGGTAGAGGGCGTTGAAGTGTTATGCATTGAAATTTCCTCAGCAACATCTATGGAGCTCTCACATTTTTCGATTCCACATCATGAATGCGATAAATTGAAAGTAATAAAGGAACTAGGCAAAGGCTTGTGATTACTTTCACGATTTGTTGGTACGTAAATGTTCTATGGTAGAGCGCATGTGGCGCAGTGATTAGAGGTGTTCTGCGCCACTCACAAGGTCGATGGTTCGATCAGGCTTTCATGGCTCACCAAGCCATCCATCCCTCTGGGGTCGGTAAATTGGTACCAGACACGTCTCAGACTTGTCTGGTAGGATGAGCTGAACTAACTCAATACAGCGCAGGCCACCGCAAACCATTGTAAAGGGCCAGATATACCTTCAATCACCTCAAACGCAATTGAAATTCACGAAGAATGTATGGCACATCCCTCAAGAATTGGTCAATGTTGAGAGCTTCACCCTTTTATTCTTCGAAAATGTTTTATGGTAGCTTTACCTCTACCTCATGCGATCCACTATTGTCGCTTACGGTCGCGTTGAGTCCACCGACGAGGTCGGATGTGAATGGTATGCGAGGAAACCGTGAGGTTCACCAGCGGTATTTGCTGTGATGTCGTGATTTTTGACTACGGTGCCGCGGGGGGTGGTGAGAGAGTGGAATTGGGAGGAGACGTACAGGGGCGCCGCCGGTCAGTAGTGGTCACGAACGAGGGCGGCGCCAATCCAGCGAAGGCCACGTTGTGGACGCCATCGTCTCACCTCGGCGCCAGATCAGCCGGACGCCGATTGAAGCTTCCGTGGTCCTAGTCGCCCCACCCAAATGGTGCAGGTGTATCACGAATCGTCATCACTAGCCCACTTCAACAACCTGGGCACACGTGCCACCGAGGCTGTACGTTTCTAATCGTCGTTCAAGTCTAATATGACCGTCACACACTTTCCATCCTAGATCTTCATCTCTTCCACAAATACTTCATTAACTAGAGCTTTTCAAAATGCGGCACATACATGCTTCAAACTCTTGGAAAATCTTTTCCACCCTTTTTTTGGTGCTCAACAGGTCTGATAACTCGAGCCCTTACTGTATACCGTCGAAGACCAGCAATTAAATCAATCTCATAATGCAATCTCAGCTACTTGTAAGTCTAATGATGGACGTTTCCAACGTTGAGAGATGGCTTCCGTATCTCTCATGTTTTAATTACATTAATTTCATGATATTGAGAACATTTACTATAATTCCTGTTTCAATCTTAAACGATTGTAATAAAAGAAGTTTACTGCCTAAGCCATTCCCGGGACGACGGTTATCAATTCATTTCCGCGTTCCTTATCTTCCAGAGCCCGAGTTTCCTTTTAGCAAACGTACTTCAGCCATAACTTCATAGATTCTATACTTTCGATAACTTTTCAATCCATTTTTTAATAGACTCCCATGTTTGAGTTTGCATATAGAAATTCGTGTAGTTGCTCCAGCTATATGTATGTATGCGGTTGATCTATTATTATGATTATTTGTAGACCCACATGAAAACGGAGATGAAGGATTCGTTCAAAATCGAGCGGCCTATACCAAAATATGCGGACGGTCGACGGACCAGCGCCCCGGCCATTTTGTGGAGTGCTGCGAATCTCTTCGACGACAAGGTGGAATTACGACGAGTGGTGTTTCGTTAATTTGGGGAAGTTTAGAAAGTCGAGCGGAAAGTTTTTATGGTCCCAGCGGGGGGACATCGACCCCAATTGATGACTGATAATCACGCCCTTAACTTCCTGTAACACGGAACGCATTGTAGGTCTTTGAACTCATCGTTCACTATTCAGCCGACAACGTCATCCGTTGATTCTTCTATAAATCTTCTACAACGTCTTATGGAAAGACAGCGAGTATTGACATCACACATTAATAATGCTGACACTGCCAGTCCAGATTCCGGTAACACTTCACAAACATCTAAGCTCCTTTTCGAAATATCAGATCTCATATTTCATTAGTTTTTGACGACACTGTTTTCCTCCCTCTTCATGCCCTTTACTTAATTTTTTCCAAGTTTTCTTCCATATTTATTTCATTTTTGTCTGATAGACACGTTAAAATTATATGAAGAAGACAAAACGAGCGAAGAAGGCAAGTGAACGCTCAGTAAGAGAAGAGAAGAAAACTTAGCAAGTATATAAATGAGCATTTATGGCTCGATACAAAGATCAAAATGGGAAAAGCTTTACAGTTCAAAAGTCGTGCCCATACTTGGAGCACATCCATCTCGAAAAGGATTTGGGAGGAATAGCGTAGTTCTAGTTAGTTATAGGACTTCAGAACGTTGAACATAAAGACACTTAGACTATTTCACTCAAAGTAGTCTTTATATGACTCCAAATCGCTAAAATAACTTCACAAATACGGCCTGTTGTTCAAGAATGCGGTCACCAGTGCGATTTAGAAAGGGTTAATGTGAATGGAAGACAAAAGAAAGAGGAATAACTTCGTTTATCACTATTAGTTTGTCTAGCATTAGTACAAAATGAACCAAAAATAAACTATCGAGAAGATCCTCTCTAAGGTGTCGGACTTGATCAGCCACTGGACTCGACGGAGTCACACAGCGACGCCGTCACCTGTGGAGGATTCACGACGTCGTCGACGTTGCCAACGCCATCGGCACCACCGAATCGTCACGTTCTCCACAGCTCTGCAGCCAGTCATCTGTCGCCTTTCATTTGGCCATGGCTCAACGGTGGGTGGTGATCCATCTTCATTGAATTGTTTTACACACTCTTTCTACTTTTTCTGCTTATTACCCATTTTGAAAGATCCTGGTGGGTGAACATTTTCTCTTGTGTTTTCATAGCCTGTCATGATAAACACTTTCGTGCTCATTTTTTTTTTCATTTCACTTCTTATGTGAGCACATTTCTTGGTAAATCTTCTATTTTTCCCCATCTAACACTCAGTAGAATTTGGCTTTGATCATCAAAAATCACATTCGTCAATCATAGTGAACGATGATGATATTGGTAGGAAACTTTTACTCATTGGCATTACCACATTGAATTGTTTATCACAAGCAATCTTATCTTTAGTTTCTTACTACTTAAGAGATTCTAGAAAAGTGTGCATAGATTTGTGAACTAACGCGAAGATGTTGCCTAGAAAATTAGCAGAATTTTTAAGTCGATCGATTATACTCCAACCACTTTCTATTTTTGTAATGATCCTCTATCAACTATAATTAAGGCAAATTGAGTGATGAGCCTATTTTCACACTGTGAATTTTCATTAGTACTAAAATTGTTAAAACTCGCTTAATCTTAAGCTGTATTATCTAGCCGGCCGTCGTGTCGACACGAATTCTCTCGCATCATCACCACTCAAAATAGCCTCTGCTGACCGACCGTACAGCAACAACTTCAACGGCCGTTCTCTCCGCTTGTTTACTTTTCGTCCTTCCAGGACGTTCTCTGATGGGATTCATAGAAACTAGTGAACATATTTTCATTTTTCATGTAGCCCTTCTAATTACAACTTTTGAGGAATCATTAAACCTGATAAGCGGTTTCACTGCTAAATGCAATGACTCATCCTGTGTGATGGAATATTTCTTGGGAGAGTCTTTTTTTCTACTTGCGAAAAACGCCTCAACAAGTTCCTAATGGGAATGAGAAATCACAGCATATCACCTGATGCCCGAATAACTGCTGGGAAGCTGGGGAGCAAGCGAGTCGAAAGAGGTCGATGGGGGTATTTTGTAAATCAAACACAGGATGTTCCCTTTCCGCACGATCTCGATCGATCGCCGTGTTTACCAAGAATGAGCAAATCAGAAGCCATTATTGTTGATGTCTTTTACGAATGTACGACAATGTCGGCAGCAATGGTCGAAACATTCACAAATGCGAATGTACCAGAACCTCCCGGCAGTCCGAATGCTCTATTAAGGTACTTCTCAGGAGCTTGATATTTCAGCGATGCTTTAATAACAAGTTCAGTGTTCTTTGCCCAAAAGCTTCAGATACTTGAAAATGCAGTTATCCTTTAGTGTAGAAAGGAAGAGCGAGCAAAACGACAGTGAAGAGGAAAAATAAGAAAACTACCGCTATTTTCTAATGGGGAGATTTGATAGACAGTTGAAGACATTGGCCGCTTTCCGTCGGGTCGCTTCCTTCTTTGAAAACAACGGTGTTGACGGTCACCTTCCTCTAATTTCGAAATCACTCACCTAGTTAGATCTGCTCTGTGGTCTCATACTCTAGCCGACCAGTGACTCTTTGGTGCATGAATCTGCTCTATTGTTGCAAAACGTTTCCAAATATAAAATCTTTTACTCTAGCGGTGTTTCAATCATGAGACGTTCTTTCTCCTTCACCTTTTTCTCACTACTCAGTTTTTGCCGAGGTCGTGATTGCTATGAAACAGCTAACCATTCTTCTTGGATTTCTCTAGAATCGCGCAAGCGACATCTATCTGTTACATGTGTAATACGGCTGTAACCTTCACGTAAATGTCACTGAATCTCAGTACTATCACCAGTTCTCGTTCGTCTGTAATTGGAAGCCATTGGCAGTGCAAGCTCACTTCTTAAAAGGCTGAGTTTCGTTAGTTCATCGGTCAGAAGCTTTGAATCTCCATAGTTCCAGAAGAATTTAAGCTTTACTGGCATTCCATCAACCAGCCAGAGTCTGTAGTTTATGCATAAGAGCTGCATTTTTTTTGCATCATGCACACGCCCAATCCGGAATCAGGAATTATCTTAATTGTTGAATATTTTAGGAATTTGTTAATATGCGAAACTTAAGCAAGAATGTGTCGTTATCATCAAGCTTGCAACGAATTCAAAGCGAGACTCCGTTGGTAGATCAGCTATCATTAAAAAAAAGTAACGTGTGAGTCGGTGCAAACAGTATTTTCTCAATTTCTTAGATTTTTCGTCATGTTTTGATTTTACGTGCTATCTTAGTGTTTGTCCCGCAAGACGTTCACTCTTTGGCAATACTTTGTAGTTTCAAAGATCTTTGTGTCCTTGCTAAATGACTTCTCTATTTCCAAGCGAGTCAATCTGCCTCGTCTTCGTTCCAACGATTTCTTGTCCACTGAAATGACTATGACTCGTGTTTTCGGTTCTGTTCAATCACACTCGAGCACATGTCCGGTTCGCGCCGGTTGACTGGTATGTTCGAGGCAGTGGTATTTGACCCGCACGAAGCTACACAGGATATGTAGGCACGTGAAACCGGTTTTCGAGAGGGTGTGCGGGTGAGGGACGAGGAGATGAGGGCTGGGGCTTCCTGGAGCGCACCCGGTTTCACCTGCGCGCTATTGAAACGACGATCAACGGATGTGCACGGACGATTAGCAATACGAGCCGGGATCCCTCTCTGTAGGTCGGCCAGTCGAATGAGCTGGAAGCGGACCGGATAAGACTCACACTACCGATCCTAGTTCGTCAGCCACTATAGTCTACTTTTGATTTTTTGTAGAATGCGGCATACGCGCGAATTCACTAATGGGAACCTCAGAGATGGAAAAGAATCTTTGAAACAGAATGCATGGCTTAGCAGGAGAAAATTCCTTTAGTTCCTTGCTGGTATTGATCAATATAGTGTAAAATTATTTCTCAAAGTTTTCTAACTAGAAGTTCCCTCGATAATACCTTGTTCTAGAGTCTCCAAACAATGACAATCAAATAATATATGGGTTTTAACTTTACATATTTGACCACTGCACACTCATCCTTGAAGCAATCTGCATCTCAAAAACAGAATGTCACATAAACTCAAAAATCGCTCCGCATCTCATGGCTGGCCTTTATTTCGCTATCTGTCACCTTGAAGCTATTACAATCACTTACAAACCACTATTTGCCGAAAATTCCTTTTAATATGGCACTGAATTTGTGTGAAATAGTCCAATAAAACGAAAATCAATCTGATGGTAGAGAAAATGCCTTGACAAACTTTCGTAACCATCCATTTGAATGAAAACTGTTGTTTCTTTATCACCAATAGCGACGCTCTAAGCACGTGAGCAAATCAGTACAAAATGATTGAACCATTCCGTAGTGGGTCAAAAATTCAGAAAGTCAGAAGCGGCTTTGAGTTGGACGTTTCCGTTTGTTGTCTTGCGTCTTACTTGACGTAGACGACTCTCCATTTCCTGATGCGTAAAATGGAACACTATCACTGGAGTCGTGGCGTAATCACCGACAATCACCGGCCGATCAACCGCCACTACAGTAAATAATATTGGCGGTGGTGTTGATTGTCATCGGATCGCCGCCGAAATTGATAACGATTTCCGAAATCAGGAAGTGCTTGGCGACACCGACATGAAAGTGTACAACGTTTGCAACCTCTCTCTATCGCATCACTGACCAGATGAGGGGTGTCGGTTGACTTTTCCTCGATCACGCTGTCACAACAGAACTGTGATCTGCTTAAAGTAAAAATGTTCATGATGATCTACTTGCAAAAAAAAGCTTCGCATGGAGACTCTCGTTGTAGGATGAGAAGCCGATGACGAGCATCGAAAAGGGACCTGTGAATTCGGAATTTTCGCATGCTGCATCGCAAATGACAGAGAAAGCGCAATTTTGAGAGAGAGGCAAAGTGAGTGTTACGGCTGGTGCTTTGGATAGATTACGAGCCCCCTCCAGAAGTGTTCGTGGGTCATAGCCTATTTGAGGCTCCGTGTTTTGCTTTTGTGATTACATTTCACATTATACGGTACCAGAGAAAATAAGAGGTAGTAAGGAAAGAGTTTGAACAATGTATCAAAAAGTACTTCTGAGAAAACCTCTAGCGCCATAATCAATTCTGAAAGTGATTAAAAATCGTTTGGTTAGTACATGGCATATCATCTACTCTATTGTTACTTATGCGAATATGTGTAAGCCTGAGCTGGCTCAACTCACACCAGAAAATTTCTCACAAACTCACATTTTCTATCGAACAATGCAAAGTCCGGGTATATCGAATAGAGCGACAACTGTACTTCAATGAAAATCTTCATGAGTCTTCTAATAAATTTGTCAATTTCGTCCTTATCTACGTAGAAATTTGAGAGTGAATAGAAAATAAGGAAAGACTAGGTAAAATTGGCAAGGGCTGAATGGTATGCCCGCTAATCTTTATTAACATGTAACGCTCGACGGTGAAATGCGACGATGTCGCTTAGGATAACGCCTAATTTCATGTTGGCCATGTACTTGATGGTTCTTTGGCAACACACGATAGATAATTTTTAAAAAACGAAAAGACTGAGGGGTTGGGAAGGTGACATTAATTAGAAGAGACTTCACTGTTCCTTATGGATATGGGTAGTTTGTGGGCTACTACTAACTGTATGTCGCTGCTCAGATTGCAATCTTATCCACATTCCTGTCAGCATTTGGGAGTGCATTGCAGCTTATCTTGCGTGTAGCTTGATGTTTCGTACCCACATAAATTTATGTGAGCTTATTGATTATGTGATTGAAATGAAGTAGCAGATAAAGAAACAGGAATCTCTTTATTTACCCGCTTCAAGCGATGGTATGATGTTACAATATACCAAGAGATGTAGAGTGATGTGTAAAACATTTACCTCAGCTGGGACTCGCATTCACAGTGAATCCTATCCGGAGGAAAGGAAGATATGTGGGTTTGAGTCCTAGCTGATGCAACAGTTTTGCACATCACTGGCTATAAAGTAGCAGACGGTTGTCCACCAAATCATATGACCCTAAACTCATGCGAAAAATATCTTCTTTTTGAGTTTTTGAGAGGAGAGACCAGCTTTGCATGGTCATCGCTTGATATAGTATCTGTATTGATCGTGCTATCAATCGAATATGTAAGCATGACCAAAAGGCTCTGCGTAGCAAAATAAATCATTGAGATTGATATGCGTCGTATGTGATCCATCTCGTCCCACTCTGCCAACAATTGCATGCGCGTCATAAGCGTTAATTGTTAAACATGTTTGCGATCCATTACTATAGTATTTGTAAGCTTTTGTTTTAATGAAAAGTCATACTTTTAAATACAATACAAAGATCAAGCATACGGCACTAACCAATCCCCAACGGATGGCTAGCAGGTAACTGAATATTCATTTTTCTATACAGTCACTTACGACAACTAGTCAATCTAACAACTCAGCGATTTTATCTTAGCATCAATTTGACAAATTTTCACCGATCTTCAGGAGCAATAGGGAAGTTTGTCTGCTCTAGGTGCGAGGTTGAGCTAAATACTTCATGTGCAATTCAACGCACCTCTGACAACTACATCACAGATACTGTAATAATCAGTGAGAAAGCAATATGCAAACCCTAGAGGCAGATCAAGTATGAAAGCATAGCCTAAAGACTGCTATTCTACTGATTTTACCATGAAATATATATAATTTGGCTTATAAAAAAGATTAATTTTCAAGTGTGAAATTTCTATTAATGAAAAAAGTAGTGTTACTTTGTGGAGCAGCTTCAAGTAGTAATTGCAGACTCTTCACCATTCTTACTTAAAAGGCTTCGCTATGTTATATTATATATATATAGAAAATTTTCCGACTCACTTAGCAATAGACATCTTTCATTAAAATGTCCATCTATGTCCGTCGATCTTCAATTGGTGTTATACTGAACTACCACTTTTTAACGTCATTCATTCATTCGTCTCTCAAGCCTGCTACGCTTTCATTCTTTCATCCTGTCCTGTTTTCTCGTCTCCAATTTTCTGTCCTAATGTCAAACTCTACACAGTTACTGATCTCCACCAAAATTTTGCCATCGCATAGAAACACTCAAAGCTTCCCTAGAATTTGGATGGGTCGCTGAACTACTGTGGCGCCTGTGGTCGTTCAGTAGTCGTCGATGCCTTGCGCAGATCCTTTGTCGCGTAACTTCAAAGAAAATAGAGGCTGCTCCGATATTTACCTGAATGAGATGAAAGTTGACGGACGTATGAATAGCAGCAGTAGCCGAAAGACTCGTCGCGCGCTCGTGATTAATGTCGCCGCGCGTCATTCCGCGTTCCGTTGCTTATTCCGCAATCGAACTCACTGTCATGCGGATTCCGGACATGAAACCACGAATTTCGCATTTGTAGATTGACAGTTCCACTAGGAATTCTTTCAATTTTCACCGCTTTCTAATGGTGGTATGATGTTAAATATATATTCGTCTAAGAAGATGGAAGAATCCTTTGTAGGTGGTTACTGATAGCTTCACTAGTTCATTTCGACGAAAGTGTGGTGGTAAACCGATAGTTCTGCTGATGTAGTAGCACGCATTCCCAGTAAGGAAGACGCAGGTTCAACTTCCATCTGTGGTCAAAGTCTTACGTGCCGCTCAATCTTCTGGGTCCCACCAATATTTTGTAATTGTCGCCCACGAATGCTTGTAATTTTCATTTTGCCGCTCAAAAAAGTAAGTTATATTTGCGAACTAGAGGAAAGAAATGTGAATAGAATTAACGGGAAAAAAATTAGGCGATGTAGCAGAGTTCATTGCTGAACATACACTCTGTTGGATGTATAGGACGAACTTACATCCTGTATTATAACAAGAAAACAATCAAATATCATGATATTTTCCTTGCCATCTTTGGTGAGTCCCTTACAGAGAAATGAAGAAAAAAAGGATGACGCGTGCGACGTTGATCAATTCTTGAAGGATGTCATTGTGTTTGACTTCATCAAGCATCGTTAGAAATGACTTAATGCATGTTAAACCCACAAAATAACTTGTGATGGCCTACCGATGTGCCAAGTCAGTGATGCTATCATTTCACACAAGTACCAATATGTGAACCCTGGAAGCACGGAAACTTTGATGCGCTCAGGGAGCAAAAGCAAAGCAGCGATCTCGAGAATATGGCACAGCACCTCGAAACACTCGTTACATGCGTCTTGTAAATAAGTGTGTTTTTTGAAAAGTACAACAGTATAAGGCTAGGAGGTCTGCTAAGGCACGAACTTAGCCTGAAACTACTCGCTTTTATCGCATCTCATATTCTTGCGATTAGTCCAGAGCCAAGTTAGAGATTGGTACCAAATAGAAGTATTTTTTCAAAGTTCACAGAGAAATCTAGGCTGTATTCTTGAAAATGCAATGAAGTCTCAGCACCAGTAATACGGGCACTACCACTACGCAAATAGTTTTGTGCGACCTCAAATACTTAGTGGCGTTACAATTAATGCAAGAGATTATTTTCCATCTGAGGAACTAAAATGTGTAATTCATTAACGGAAACACTCAGAATTTCAAATTGGCCCAAGTGAACAGCTCGAGAAATTTGACAGTGGTCAACGAAATTTCTCGCGTTGTATCCTCCTTCAACAGGACGTCCGCTCGTTCGTACTATGGAGGTCGTGACCACACGTGTTTGCTGGTTCGTTTTGCGTTTGCACTTCGCCTACAATACGACGCCCATCGAAAAGTGGTTGGTTGCTGCACACTGCACTTGCGGAACAAAGGGTCAGGCGAGAAGTGTATTGAAGCAAAACCGTACTCATCACAACATTAAAACAAAATCATTAGGGGTGTTGAAAATTCTCGATTTCACAGTAGGATCACATCATGTTGGATTAATCGGAATTGTTTTTATTTGACCGCCACTGCGGTGGTATGATGTTACAATATACCCATTAACGTGGAGTGCTGTGCAAAATATTTGCGTCAGCCGGGATTCTAACCCAGATTTCACTCTTCGCGGGAGCGTATGCTAACTGTTCCACCACCGACGCTCGTTTTGCACAGCACTCTTTTGGCATAAGCTCCCGCGAAGAGTGAGATCTGGGTTCGAATCCCGGCTGGCGCAAATGTTTTTGCACAGCACTCCACATTATTGGGCATGTTAGATTATATCAGGTCCTCTAATAAGTTTCTGCACTAGAGCAATAAATACCAAATTTACTAATCAGAAGTAATTGAAGGATACCAAATTTGTCTATACTTGCCGCATCATGACCTCTCAACAAAGTCTTCATCGCAATTTGCTGCTTTACGAGTACGAGTTGGGACGCGATGCATGGCAGCCTTCGAGAACTTAATCATACAAAGGCTTAAGGATCCAAACATGTCCAGGATGTGTCCAGGCAAACAGCGTTTCGGTTCTGTGCTGAGTTTCCCACCAGCTGCACCAACAACACCAATCTCATTCACCTTCAAGACAACGCAAGGCTGCATGTCGCCAAACTGACAAAGAGGAAGTTGACCGAAGTGGGCTGAGAGTTGCTGGTTCGTCCGTTATACAGTCCTGACTTGTCGTCATCTGACTAGCACCTCTTCCGGTCAATGGAGCACTTCCTGAGCAAGAAGGAGTTTCAAGACATTAATCATTTGCGTCGAGGATTGACATCTTCTTTAAAGCCAGGCATGACGAGCTTCGTGAACGCGCAACTGATTTGTTGCTTGAGAGATAGCACAAATGTTTCACGTTGATATCGAGAGTACCTAGATTAGTGTTGTCAAGCAGTTTCAATTACTTCAGCCTAATGTTAATTAGGAGCGCACGTGGCGCAGTGGTGAGAGGTGCCCTGCGTCGCACAAGAGGTCAATGCTTCGATCTCGCGCTCATGGCCCACCAAGCCATCCATCCTTCCGGGGTCGGTGAATTGGTACCAGGCAGGTCTCAGACTTGTCTGGGAGGATGAGCAGCACTGACTCGGTTCAGCGGGAGGCCACCGCGAGTCATTGTAAAGGCCAGATATGCATTCAATCACCTCAAACGAAGTTAGAAATTGAAGTCGAATGCATGGCGCATCCCTAAGGGATTGATCAACGCCGAGAGCTTTATCCTTTTATCCTTTAATGTTAATTGCTCAAGAGCCGGTATTTGTAAGCAGATCTAATAATTTTTATTTACATAAACCCATCCTCACATCAACAAGGCAGAATTAGCACTTCTTGCATTCAAGTGATTTTTTCGTGTATCAATCATCTGCACAATTCCTCGACCTTTTAACCCATCGGTGCAGCTGCTCCACAGGAGTTGACGTCTTTTTCATGAACGTCTTTGAATAGTGGTCCACTCAACCGTCCCATAATTTTTAAGTGCTAAGGCCCATTTGTATTAAATAAAGTTTGTAGTTCCAAAGGAAGTCTAGACAACTTTCCGAATTTGGATGGGTGAGGGGCTTGATGGGCGTGAAGCGAGATTGAAACCTCATTGTGTTCGTGATGGATGATATGTGCCACTGTGCTGCAAGCCCACCGTATAGGCAACATTGTGTTGGTTACTTTTGGGATTTGTAGTTATTCCCGGTTCTTGGACTATTTGATGCGGTTTACCAGTTTTTTTGGCGTCTCATTCCCATGCCTAACAACACTCAAACACTGCTTGTTGTTCGTTAATCAGAGGTAGAAGGACTTTCGAAAAGTGGAAAGAGCGGGTAAGCTTGAACTCCATAAATAACAAAAAGTGAGCTCGTTAAAACTGTACAATGTTCACTCCCAGGTGTGACTCTACTTTAGCATAGTCTCACATGTCAGTATTTGCTTCATAAGTAGACACGAGCCTGTCAATGACAAGATCTGTGCGATTTTTTGAACTAACTTTTCGGGGATTTCGTTTTTTCTCGAATCTGGATAGGTCAAATTTACGTGCAATCTGCTCAGTTAAACATTCTCGTAACCTCAGAGTTTAAGTTTAATACATGAGTCCAAGCAACCTACTGTCCGCTTAAGAAGGAAACACCCACTTTACAGAATATCACTCTCGTTCATCCTGATACGAATTCAAAGTATTGATGAAAGGTAAAAGAGAAAGTAGTAGATTCCTTTTAGATAGTCATTTCGTCACTCCATGGCTCTGTTCACCGTTGCTACCATGGACGGCACAGTCTGGAGGCGACCTTCCGACACCGATCCCTCTTACGCCATCCACAATCCAGCATCCGTCGACGTTGCTGAACACAGGTAACGAACTCAGTGACCATTTTTACTAGGCGACTTCTGAGTACTATGCTGGTAACAGTGCGGATTACGAAAATGGTTGAAAGAGTAAAATCTTGTCTGGAAATCGAAGTGAAGCAAATAAACACCTGCATTAGGTCTTTGCATTTCTATTCAAACTCATAAAAGAATAGACTAATAGAAAATAAATCAGTACAGAGTTTATGATATTCGCAAGACCTGGAATAGTTTGCATTCGTGCACTGTGACGATGTTGCGACATAATCAGAAGACTAGACTGACGACAAGTTCAGTAAGGATTTTCTAATAAAACAAGTGAATCCAGCGTAGTCTATGATCCTTATCACGTTGTATCTATTTTAGCGAAGAAAAAGAAGACATTTGGCCCCAATCAGGCTAGCTTGAGCCTGGGTTCTAGCACAAATTCCCTTTCATTTAATAGTTCTTTTTTTTTTTCTTAATACATGTAAATCATTGAACGTGGGAAGGCCAAAGTTCAAGGTGGAATGAAAGGCGGTCACACTGTGTCATTGAGGTGATGGAGCATGACGTTAGGCATTGGTGTGGAGCCTTGCTAAAAAAGAGTTGCTATCCTCCAAAAAAAAATGTAATTTTACAGTATGCGGTTTGTCAACGCAATCTTTGATCGGCACCAGCACTATGACAAGTTGCGGGATACTTCAGAAGGAGAATCTACCTTCCACAGTAAGAAGTCGGTGTAAGCCGTCAGGACTGTTCTCGACGCCGTATATATTGGAATCACGAAGACACAGCGAGCCACCACCACCGCCCTCTCATCTATTGGCACAACGACGACGAAGCAAAGAAGGCGGGCATATTGCTTTCTATTCACTATTTTTTAACATAAAATGTGTATACTGAAACAAAACCACATGATCGTCGACTGAAGATAGTGAACACTTTTTTTGTAAATTTTCTAAATTCTTTTTGCCAAAAAAATCCGTTTTCACCGCGCAACCTAAGAGGGAAAGGTACATAAAAACCTATCGATCGGCAAATTTGGTTCACTGATATAATTCACTTTTGCTTTCATTTTATCTATATTTTCTGAACAGCATTATTCATCCAAAGCAAGACTCTTTTCCAACTATTTCCCATTCCTAGTGTTTTACAAGATTATGGTTCATTATGATATGGAAGTAGCACATTTCTGATATACAGATTTGTGGTTGTTATAGAAAAACAAATTTGTTATTCAGCCTCGGGTCAAGTCACATACTTATGGGAATTTTTACTTCGTTTATTGCAAGACAAAGAATATTGTCCGAAATTTATCAAATGGATTGACCAGTCAAAGGTATAGTATATACTTTTTCTCTTAACAATTACAAGCAAATATTGAATTGAATTCTGTACATGCCACGTTAGTGAACCAAAGCTCAGAGCTTAAGACCGTTGAAGGATGATGTTGACTGCTCAATATATATTTTACGTTTGCTTTCCAGGGTATTTTCAAGCTTGTCGATTCGAAGGCCGTGTCAAGACTTTGGGGAATGCATAAGAACAAACCCGGAATGAATTACGAAACAATGGGCAGGGCTCTGAGGTGAACGGAAAAATTAGTAGGCCATAGACGTTCTCATAGGAAGGGATAAAAAAGTCAAAATCGCGTCAGTGATAAATCTCACACAGATATGACTCCACATTCGTGTTCCATTTATCAATTCACTAAGACACTGATGTAGATTAGCTTAAACAATAATTCTCAGGGTCAGCCACAGGTTTAGTGAGTGTTTTGATCCGTACACATGAGTTCTACATTGATCCCGTCAAGTGCAGCGAAAACCTTTTGATTGGATAAAAACAGTGGATCAATATCTGATGATTGGGCTTAAGTACCTATCACTGCCTGTGTGAAATCGAAAAGACCACAAATGAGTAAAGTAACAATTACTAAGCATCTAGGTACTACTATCAACGTGGCATTCTACAAAAGGTTGACGGTCAACGCCTTGTCTATCAGTTTGTTGATGTACCCAAAGATGTCCTACAAGTTCGTTCTCGATTTCAACTTCGTGATTGACACTGTAACTCAAAATCTTATTTCAGGACTCACCATTTGACTCTGGTACTGATTGTTCTGGTTCAGACGTATTGGAAGAGCCGGACAGTCCAACGAACCTCAACGAGGAGTTGCGGGATAATTCGTCGAAGACGCCGCCTCTTAACGTTGTAGATAAACCCAAACAGAAAGTCTGAGTTCGTCTTGTCTTAGTAGTTGCTTGCTGAATATCGTTAATGCTTTGTTCCCTTACCAGCAAACGGAATGAGGTCATTTGAACCAATGGAGTTGAAATTTTCTCCGCGAAAAGACAATTTTCTCCGACACAGTTTTCTTCATGTGTTCTATCATGAAAACATTGATATGTCACAAACTCAGTGGATTTCACTTACGCTCTGGTCTAGATTTTCAGGCAAACAAGTAGACCAGTTCCACGAGGTACAAGAGATGGCGTCAGTACCCATCGTCAATGGAATTCCTGAAAGATTCACATGATACTGATCTATTAACCTAACTTTATTGACCTACAGTGATTTCTAAGCATTTCGAACGCAACTCATAAATTCAACTCAATGCTTCTGCGCTTAGCGCTTCTTGAAGTCTACGTGAAAATTGGAAATTGGGCCAGTTTTATTCCACAAGCGTTCAAACATGGCATTTTGATCTTCTCATCTGCCCTTTTCGGTTTAAGGAGATAGAATTTATTGCATATAATTGTACATAGGGTGCTTGAAAAGCGAAAATACGGCACATTGATTGAACGAGACTTAGTCGACTAGGCTAATGAATCATTCCAGCACACTTCCCTTCACCTCTTCCTCACCCGCCACCCCCCTACCCCCAGACACTTCTCTCTGTCTCTCTCTCTCTTCCTTTGAAGCAATAAGCTTTAATTCATTCAGGGTTTAATTGTTGGCCACCTACCTTTCGCTTTATGAATACACTACATAAGTTTTCGTGTAGTTTGAAGGAGTTGCTACGAAGGTGTGAATCTCTTTGTTTTTCTTGGAGATCTCAGAACAATAATTTTGACAAACCTAAACTCCTTCAAATCGTCACAAGATTGAAAGCTCAGCTAGTCTTCTCAAGAAAAAAAAACACGAGTCCCCACCATATCTTTTTTAATAATTAATATGTTACTGGTTTGGCATGACTTTTCTCAGAGTCAATGAAGTTGTGCCAATGCACGCCACGACCGTCTCCATTGGCCATGGTGGTCATTTATGGAACTACATGGATCAGGCATCATACCATTATTCTCTTTCGAGATGACGGTGATTCCCAGCATTGATCTGTCCACTGTTGTACTTCGGATTGGAAAAATCAAAGCCTTTTTCCAGTTGGGTGGCTCTGCTTGTTGGGAAATGATTTCTGTCTCTATACGCAACTGACGCTAAAGAACATTCGTAGAATTCAACATCAATACCGTAAAATGTCTTTACACTTCATCAGCGCAAATTTCTATGAAATGAAAGAACGGGCAGTGGTGAAATATGTAAGGGCAATTTATTTCGTAGTTACAATGTTGTCCATTTTGTAAGAAGATAGGTATGAAAAATCATAACAAGCTTGTAGATGTGGCTGTAAAACCGCTTTTCAAACACTCGCTATCTCCAAATATCAACTGAAGTGCTTTACATGTACAGTTCAGCCATTTGGCATGCCTTTCTAATGTCTATAGTCCAATATTGTGTTTCGATGTGATGGTTTATCTGTGGTGGTTAATTTATTTAGATATGTTTCAAAATCAAATCATTAATAAAGCAAACTGTCTACACTATTCAATGTTTGCCAAGTAAAGATATAAACTGAAAAGTTTCGCTTTATGACCATCGTTAGCATGGAGAATCACATTTAGAGATCTGGCATTCACGCAGTGCTCTAAATTGCGACCCTTATTAACCTTAGTGGCCTACCAATGGAACACGTAAGTTAGAAGTTTTCCAGTTATTTTCATTCCACATAAGGTTTTCATAATCTGCTTTATGTGGGAATGGAGTCTGAGATATTTCATTTTATGCCTCGTGGCTTACCGTTGAAAAGGTAAGATCTGCTGGTTATTACGTTTGTAAAAACATGAATAAAACTCGCTGTCAGTGAAAATATACATTCAGAAAAACTATGCAACGTAATCAAGCGTTTTTTCAAAATAAAGAGTGCAAGGTGAAAAGATCAAAATGAAATGATAATCTCATAGGGAGAAACCGTTTGACAAATCACTGTTACCAGCAAGATAAAGAGCTGATTCATAATCAAAAGAGTTAGCCACACATCCAATTAGGGCACTGTGCTCGCAATTGTAAACATTAACTGCTTGATTAGCTCCGACTGTACAACTATGAGCTGATAGCAAACTTCTCTAAACCAGCAAATAACTCTCCAAATGAAAAGACACCGCTTATTAACAAAATCCTGCTCTTGTTACTCCTCTTTGTCTCAATAGAAAACTCTGGTTACAGCTTCAGCATAACTGGGTTCAATAACCATATGTCCTCCACTAATTCCATTAAAGGATGTTTTCTGATGAGATCGAAAAGGTTACAACGTGGTTCACAAGTAGACAAAGCAGGGACCTTGGTGATGGACGAGTGACTCGTGAGTTCATGGGGTGCGAAGTCTTCCATAGGTTTCGAATCCTGCACATATCTCAGCACTCTTCTGGATGCATTCCACAGTATGAATAAATCGATACGGCACTTCCGACTAAACCATGTCTATAAATATGGGGACTACAGGGAGCCAAAAATTCTAAAACGTACCGAAGACTTCGATAATCGGTGAATGCGAGCAGTAAACATAGATAGTGAAGGCTAGAATATGTAAAGTCGATAATGTGCATGCATACAATATACAACGACTAAGTTGGTTTCGACAAGGGACTATAATTTCAACAATTAAACTTTCGGAATTTCATTTTTTACGTGGTTATATAGAAGACAAATGCACTATCGTCTCAACTGTGTACATATCTTTTTCAAGCTGTTCCTCCATTTCGATATATATATTTTTGATTGAAGCTCAAGAAAGTGAAAGCGACATTTATATTTTTCGATTCCAACGCAAAAGCACCATCCGCAAATTTCAAAAATATATTGAAGAACTCCAATACATTCAACCGAACGGAATTTCATCCACTCATTTGCTTTTACGTTGACAAATACAAGCTTCTTCGTTTGAACAAGGTTCGCAGACATGGGTTTCGGGCATCAAAAATTGCGCATTCATTCTGGTAGAATAAAAAACTTGCAATTTGTTAGTAAAAGTCTGTGGATTCTAAACTTCTGTCCAAAATTATAAAATTCAGCATGAGCTAATTACACGATTATAAAGTGGAAATGTTCATTATTCTCGTATCAAATGTATTGGATCCATACTTTGCCGCTAGGCGCTGTAACAAAACTCATTTCGAAAAAAATTTATTAGATCATCCTCCTACATAAACCAATAAACTTTTGATGAATCACTTTTTCTGTAAAAACTTTAGCGAGTGAAACAACATCTAAACTGATTTGAAGTTTACACTTTTTTGGGTCAGTTTTTGTCTAGCTTTTCAAGAAAAATTAAGAAGATTATCCAACCCCTCTATTGACACTTAATAATACCTTTGATTCTCACTCTAAAACACTGAGAGAGGTTGTCGCCATATATATTTTGTCTAGCGATGTCTAACTGCAGGCTACAAAAAAGGATAAATTTGTTCACCACTGATCAATAGCTGAGAAATACGCCGCGCATTCCACTTCATCAAGCGGAGTACGCCGCACATTCCACCTCATCAGGCACTGTTAAAGGTCTTTGAATGCATAACTAGCTCTTAGTGTATCATTCCTGATGAATTCTCTGGGCGCTTTTACACGTTTCAGCCAGATGCGATTATTTTAGATAGATCTCCGTGCCAGCATCAGATGGTACAATTGGATTCCGGTTCCGATAGAAACAGACTGAGTAATGACGTAAATATCAGTCACTGCCTCGTAAAGCACTTGTAACCACTGCGTCATGCACGCCCATCCATAGATTATAGCGGAGCTAAATAGCGTTCTTCAAGATGAATATGTTCTTTCGTTGCTGTCAGTCACTAAGCGATGACCACAGCCAATCAGCCAAGAGGGTTGACCTAATGTAGAATTCAATGCAACCAACAGTGCCTCATGTAGAAGGTTTCTGGATAGAACATAAACGATCACATTGTCTTCGAAAACAATGTCAGTCTTAATGGTACGTTTATGCTATATAACATTGTTTATTTGGAAAGTAACACATAAAATGACTCGAAAATACAATGGAAAGCACTTAGTCTAAGATACTGTTTGAGTGAAACAATGTTTTATGAGTAATAAAATGGACAACAAGTAAAAACGATGTGTTTGAAGAAGACAAAGTAAAATTAAGGAATTGTGGCTGGACAAAACGGACCAGCGCGAGTTGATATCAAGTCAGTTTCACTGAAGAACAATTATTTTGTCTCACAGACGTCTTTTGCACTACTTTTTTTGAGCAGTAGCTAAACTGGGCGTTATCAGAGCCGGGAAGCTAGGTGTTTATCAACTTTTTGATATTACATCTAGTTTCCAACGTAAATAATTTTTTGTTGCTATATTGAAGTCATAAAGACCATATAGGTGGACCAATTTTGTAGGATTGTTAATATCAAGCAATTTTGCATCGCATCAAAATCTCTGCACCCGCAAACATTAAGAAATAGTGATCACTACGTGTTACTAAGATTTACAAGACCACACCTGATTTCGATTTTGTTGCGTGGAGAGCGACGGCTAATCTTTCAATGATTCTCACGACACCCATGGATGTCACGCCGGACACTACGGTAGTTTTCATGCACCGCGGCCCCTTTATTAAGATTTTCTCGCGATTTCAGCTAATGGAAAGAGAAAATTTTTTGCGCCTTTTCATTGGCCACATTCCCTAAGCAGCACACTTCCCTCAGCTGCAATGATCTTCTGCCAAAAAAAATTATCATCAAAACCCCCACTATGCTACAAGGTTCCACTTGAGAAGCGAGCGATTTACTACAAGATGTTAAGCGAAAAATTCTGTGCACCGAGAAACAAACAGAGGTACACTGAGCATCAAATCCCGATGCCAACTTAGTTGTCATGTAGAGAATTTTTTTTCACCATACTCAAAAGCACGAAGCATGTCAAGATATGAGAGAATGAATGGAAAATTTCTGCGTATAAAGCAAAAGAAGAATAATTAATTTTGCGAAGTATTTTGCCCATCGACGCCCGTCTCCTCCAGAATCGATGATTAAAAATGACTGCGCACAGTCGCTCGTCCTCATTTGGTTCCCCATCTTTGTTGCCGTTTGAGTTGAATGTTGTTCGGTGGAGTACACACTGAAACCTTTTTTGATATCTTACAAACTTTCTACTAGCATCTTTTATTGGCACTCAGCCGAAAGGGATAGGTAGCCTTAGGACCGGTTGCAATGCTATAGGAACTTTGTCCGTTTCGAGATGACATTAAAAAAGTGGTATCGTGGCTCTCTCCTTGAGTACAATGGAAATTGGCGAACTTCGCTGGTTCAAGGACGTTTAAAAAGATCGCTGTCACGCCAGTCTGGCAGGCGACAAAGGTCTGTAGTCGAAAGTAGTCGAATAAAGAACTCATCAAAAAGGCGGTGATTTAAGAAATCCGGATTGAAATAAAGATGGTGAACAGACTATTTTTTAATGAATTTCCAGAAAAGGGAAAGCTCGTATGATGATTTTGGCTGTTAGTTCTCATGTTAAGGAAAATTCGGACATCGAATTAACAATAGAATACATGGAAGCCGTTCCCGGAGTGAGAAACGAAGCAGAAAAGGTGGCATCACTTGCCAAAGGGAATTGGGCCGGACTAGCCAATATCAACAGATGTAGTAGCCACACGAGTATAGTCCTGTATCTTTAAGCGTCTAAATATTTTGAAACATAATCAGATATATCAGCAGATATGCAATTATTGTACGATATTCCAGTGAAACAATAAAAATTCACAAATAATTCCCAGAATCGACTATCTCTTAACGGCACTGATTGAATAAATCAGCGTTTTCCTCTTTAAGCAGATGCAAGGTTACTAATAGTAGTGTTCACTAAGTATAATAGAAAGGCAATGAAACAAAATAGGATAAATTATATAGTAAGCAACGTCTGTCTGCCGAGGTTATTGGAGTGTTTGACTGAGTAAGTTGCAGATCAATTTGACCTTTCCAAGCTCTGAAGAATCGAGACTTGCTGAAACGCTGGCCATTCTACTTTTAATGTCTCGTTTCTACTGTAGTTGTTGAAGAGTAGTAAGCAGCAATCTTGCCTGCTCATCAAGAAAAAACACTAAACGTTCCCAAAGTTTGAGGGTATAAAGACGAAGACAAGAGTACAAAACAATGGAAGAGTACTCGAAATGCAAAGGATATCTATCTAACATCCACCTACAAAAACTACTGACAGCTACTGCTGTTGAATACCGCATCATCCCAGCACATCAATGATGATACCTTTGAAATAATAAAAAGATGGCTTTTAGCCAAAATTGAGTCATTCGTGCTCAACTGTCAGACTAAGATTCGTTTTAGATGGGTGGCTTTCACTGATTAATACAATGTTAGCAGATATTATAAGTTTACGTAATATGTTCTAGCTCGAAATAGGTTAATCAGGAAAACTGTGCAGAATTAATCAGTTTTCAATAGCTCAAATATATAATAGTGGAAGGAAGAAAACTAAATAACTTGTGCACGATTCTAAAGGCTGAAAGGCTTTTGCACAAATAAGCTTTTACGAACGTGGTCACGTTATCCACCGTTTTTCGATGAGCAGATTATACATATTTTTATGGTGATTTGCATTTCTGAAAGCTCACTTGCCTCCAAATCAGGAACTCGAACAAACGTGGAAGGAAGAAAACTAAATAACTTGTGCACGATTCTAAAGGTTATGGTAGAAGTCTCCTCGGTGCTTTCAGCTCAGCAAAAACGAATACATTAAATATTGCTGTAAAGCCTTATTTTAGTAATATTTTCGCGAGAAGACATGGACTTATTTTAGTAATATTTTTGCGAGAGGACTTAGGGAATATTTGTAAGATATAACATTTTAACTGCTACTATGACATTCGAAAAAGTGAATCAAAAACGTAGGTATAGATTTCCTTAAAAAAACATTAATGAACAAGCATGATTCGAAAGTGAGTTAGTCGATTTTTACAAGAAAAACCATAGACAATAGAAACACTTCTGCAGATATTTGAGAATTCCTGGAACAAAGTACTTCAACTAACATATCTCAGATGGTGAGCGCATGTGCCGCACTGGTTAAGGTGCTCCGCGTCGCACACAAGGTCGATAGTTCGATCTCGCGCTCATAGCTCACCAAGCTTTGTGCGGGTTCGGTAAATTGGCACCGGACTGGTCTCAGACCTCCCTGAGAGGATAAGCTGAACTGACTCAATACAGCGGCAGGTCACCGCGAGCCATATAAAGGCCAGATATGCATTCAATCACATCAAACGACGATAAGAATTGAAAACGAATGCATATGCATGGCGCATCGTTCAGAGATTGATCAACGCCAAAAGCTTTATCTTTTTTATCCGTCATAGCAGATGGTATGTGTATATACTTGATTCCATAAACGAACGACATGTACATCAAAGTATATATTTTTCTTTAAGCGGTTACAATCTTTCTACCACTCTATATATCTATATATATACATTCATCTAATTGCTAATCGGAAGCAAATAAAACAAGAGGAGTCAGAGAAGGAAAGACGGTTTTTTTCGGTTCTCGGATAGGCGCTTTTGAAGAAATCTCTTTTACTGGGCAAACACTTTCTGTTAGACTGTCAGTAAATGAACAATGTATTTTGAAGTCTTCATGAAGTCTGTTAATGGGTACTTTTACAGTGCAAGACATATGTTTCGGCCTTACAGCCTCGTCAGGATGCACGGTCCTAAAAGAGTCGATTGCAACGTTTGTCACATTTCCCCACGTATCAGCCATATTCCATGCAATCGACAACCTATTACTCTGATAGAACGCCACGGCGACTGTTCCACCTTAGGTAGAGTGTTAAAAGTTTGTCGTCGATTTCGCTTTATTGTGGTAGCTCTCCGGGGAACTGATTGAGCAAAGACGAGGTTGTAAGGCCGAAACACGTGTCTTGTACTGTATAAGTACCCGATAACAAATCTCATAAAAGGCTTATATACCTTGCCAGATTATATTGGTATATAACAATTGGAAATATGTTCATTTTCAGAAGGTGTACCTTTCTGACTGAAACATAAGAGAATTTTTGACTGATAGGCGTTGTACGCTAAAGATTTCCTTATCAAGGTCGTTCAGATGACGTTCTAAATTTCATGATGACATTGTCTCCTCTCAACCTCAATTTGCTATATAGATTCTTCCGATTCAGTTGTGACCTACGCCAACACAAAATCGCAGGAGATGCGACGCCGTTTTACAATAGTTGAATGAGGCCGACATCTGGCGGCGTGCTACAGAATGTAGCTCGTCGGCGTGAAAGGGCTAACAATTGGTTAGTTCCCATTCAAGAAGGGGACCATTTTCAGCTGGTATGGCACTTGAACGCGACTGTAGTGTTCAAAAGCATACATATCATCGCTTGACACTCTCAGACGGCACGTTAATCCATTCAGCGCTTTTGAGACAGCATTCCAGTGGTCAGTTCTTGAAAATGAAGGAAGAAAAAGTAGGATTTCCAGGTATGTGGATTCAGCCACTTTGATTATTTACTCATTAGGCAAGTCGCAGAAAACGAACTAACCACTGAATTTGAACACTGCTCAATCGTGATAGACACCAATGGGTCCGTGGCATCTGAAACGTATCAACGAATCTCGTTATGTTTTAGCAGGAAATCTACGACATTTTCTATTGACTTTGAATATTCTCCCATCCTATACGATACCACAAAGTAATCATATTAAAGGAAGAACAAAAGCCAATGAACTGATTGCTAAAGATGATACCAAACTGCGCCAAGTCGTCGTCACAGACGTATCTGAACGCCTTTTGCTCCTCGTAATACCCTAGGCAACTCTCTCTTTCCAAAGAAAAACTTTGTCACCGCAAAATTACTTTAGGTGATACAATGTACTAGAAAAGGTTTTCTATGTACTAGTCGTAGCACAGAATATAGAATGCGCATTCTGCAAACTAGCAAGTCTACAATAAGTCTAAAGTGTGTACGGCGCGAGGCCACTGACTAGAGTGTCCGTGCATGGGTATGCACGGCATCCGAAGCAAGCACGCACGCGTACGTACGGAACTACGCACTTCGTCCCGAAAGTGCTGTCCTTGATTTAGTCGCTTTGTTGGATCAAGGATATTGTATGGAGTGGGCGAGCATAGGAATTGCTGGATCAGGCCCAAGGAAGGCTGTCAACCCCTTAATTGCTGACAGTAATTGTGTTTGCTCATGATAGACCGCAATAGTAATTGTAGTTGCAGTAGCAAGCAATAACATCGTATCCTTAACATCTATCGAGCGATACAGCAGTCTTCTTCTACAGCCTAGCCATATTCACCGTCCTCGAGTTCTTTGGTTATCAAAAAACTATTGTTTGCTTTCTAATTCCTTCTTTTAATCTACTGTTACTCAAAAGCTCAAAAAGGAAACTTTCATATATACTCTCTGAGAACGTTTTTAGGCGTTCTATTGAGATTGGATCCCACTTGAGGAGCTCCTTTTTGTTATGAAAATCATGGAATGCTTGTCGAGACGATTATCCCTATAATCCTATGTGCTCCCAGGCCAAGGCGTTCGTTGACTTATTGAGAGAAAATGGTGCTTAGAGTGGAACCAATACTTCACTTTCTAACAAACTGCATCAATATCACTGGCTATGCCGACCCCAAAACAATTATTTATTTCAAAGAAGCAAGTCCGTGTAGGCTGAATTTTAGGCGTGATCACTAACTGGTGTTGGCGACGGCTTGCAATAGCGCAACACCCAGCTGGTGCGTGTTTTCGCTCCCAGAAGCTCTTCTAGTTGTGACGTCAAATGATACATCATCAATGATGAAGTCTTCAGAAGCTGAGATTCGTGACCTACTCGGCGATCAATGGAGAGTCAGAAAGAAAGAATTCTGAAGTGGTTAGGGTTTAATCACTCAGATCGCATACGTGACAGCTATGAATATATATAGAAGTAATAGGAGAATAAGAGCTGCGCTTATGCAGTGGCTAGCATACGGTCCCGGAAAGAGGAACGCACGTTCAAACCCCAGCTAAAGGTCATTTTTTTAGGGCACTTTATTCATCCGTTTTCACAGCTTTTTTTGTCACTGTGCGGATCCCAGTACTTCTACCATTCAGTTCGTTGTTTCGTCTGCACTTAAAGTTCGTAGAATATTGGTTTAGAGAGTCTCCTTGCAGATAGATAACATAGCTGTGGCGTTCCAAAAAGCCGCTGATGTTGACTGCAAGAGAGAGTCGAGGGATGGAGCTCGGCTCCACGCTCGCCTCGACGTCGACGCATCACAACCACTCGGCCACGGCGCTTCCGTCTTCAGTTCAAAGTTTTGCATTTTACTTAAGATCATTGGATGCGTATTTATATCATCGTAACTGCTAGCGGTGATTTAGAAGAATCTTCGTGGTTGTGAGAATACTTGTGGTAGTTGACCACTCGAATCCACTTTGTCTATTTAGACTGGCGCTACTCTTTAGATTTCTGTATTCTCCATACTTTGAGGACGTCGGCAGTATAATTGGCATGATGTTACAAATATTCATCTAAGCATACTGAGTAATACATAAAACAATCGACATCAGGCCGGAGTTGAAACCGAGTTTCGCGCATAACTGGCACGCATGCTACCATTACGCCACAGATACCACCGCTCCGCTAGCACTCTTTTTTCGTCGAGAGTTTTGAGACCTACTCGAGTATGGTGTCTATACAAGACCTCAAATCAAAATAGTAGTGTTTTGTTGAGTTTTCTCCCTCCAATTTGCAAGATTTAATCGGTGTCGAGAGATATGAAAATTAAATCTTTCTCTAGATGTATCCAGTGATATAGAGTGATGTGCAAAACTTCTTGCCTCAGCCGGGACTCGAACCCACATCACACTTTATGTCGAAGCGCGCGCTTTAACCCGCTGCACTACTGGCGCCCGTTTCACCATCACTCTTTTACGCTACAACGCTTCGATCTGTCAACAACCAACCGTCAACAGTTTGGCTCAGGTAGTAGATATCGACATCGAAATCCAGTCACGCTGACTGATATTGGGTGTAGGATGATCTTGGGTGATTAAATGAAACTGTGTTGGCAAAATGGGAGTCAGTAGTGCAATGGGTGCACGCGTTCCCAGACAAAGTAAGGTGTGGGTTCGAGTCCCGCCTGAGGCAAAAACTTTTGCGTATCGCTCTACATCACTGTATATAAAAAACTATCATTACAGTGTCATTTATCTGTATATGATGTAGCTGAACTAAGGACAATCTCAATATCTCACTTCAATTAATTTTGATCCTGGTTTGTAGATCAAAGCGAGCGTAGATCAAATCTCACGGCAGGCCCCTCTCATAAATCAATCGATTTCACCTGATCGCTAGCTATTCACTACATAGCGCCGCTTTCGGGGGCGATTTACCAACGAACGAACCAATGAGGAAAGCCATGGCATTTCATCGGCGTTATCACGAGATCGAAGGCAGTCACTCAGCGTTCGAGTCGGCGGTTGGGATGGCTCCCCTTGGAAGGCTTGACGAGCCCCGACAAATAAAAGACCTTCTTGTATCTGTCGGCGGCCTTATTTCGGGGTTTTTGATTGTTTGATTAGCCATTCGACGATGTCTATTGATGTCGACCGCTGCTATGACCGGAGGTATTTTCATATTTTCTTGTCGATTAGACTCGTCACGCCGGGTCAACGCGTCATAGGGTCTGGAAACCCCCTGTTCGTACCATCACCCATGCGGGTTTTTCTTTGGGGTTTCCGGCTTGCTCTCGACTAATGATTTTCTTATCTGCTATCGGAGTCAATCAAATTTGTAGATGGTGTTTGCCTTTTCCATCACCACGGCGTCGATGATTCATCGGAAATTCTCAATTACTCCTTCTTATCTGCCGCCTTACTGAGGAAATCGTGCTCGCAGAAATCTGCCTGATTTAAACTGGAATTCAACTGTAATCAGTTGATACGCAGTGGCGGGAAAACCATGCCATTTCAAATCAGTGCAGTTGCATTATTATTTTTATTTTTCATTTGTAATAACCTTTTTTTTATTCTCAGTTTTTGATGTTCCATTATTTTTGATTTCTAAGACCACGACTATATCGGCATCGATCGACGCTCCACAGCTCTTTCCATTGATAAGCCAGATATCGAAGTGGTGCAACGGTGGTGCAACGGTTATCATACGCTCCCGGAAAGAGTGAGATCTGGGTTCGAATCCCGGCTGGCGCAAATCTTTTTGCACAGCGCTCCACATTATTGGGTATATTACAAGATCATACCACCGCAAGTGGCGGTCAGATTAAAAGAATTCCGATTGAAAATTCGAGTTTTTTATGAAATCAGTCTTAATTCTTTTTATTTTGATTGCCACTTGCAGTGGTATGATGTTATAATATACCCAATATGTGGAGTACTGTGCAAAAACGTTTGCGTCGGCCGGGATTCGAACCCATATCTCACTCTTTCCGGGAGCGTATGATAACCATTGCCCTACCGACGCTCCACATATTTTTATGAAATGATTTATTGAGTCACCTGTCGTTTTAGCAATTCATCCTAATATTTTTTTGTTACAAAGTTTTTCTACAGTGATATACATATGATTTTACCATAGCAACCCGTGGCCTATTGAAAAAAAAAGTAAGTCACTGCTGGGCTTCAATTTGTTTTTTTCCCTGCACCGCATCCATCGAGGTAATGAGCGCATGTGGCGCAGTGGTAAGAGGTGCTCTGAGTGGTACACGAGGTCGTTGGTTCGATCTCGTGCTCATGCCCATACTCAATCAAAATCTTCAGACTGCATCAGAATATGTTCAGTATCCTTCCAATTATGGAAATATCTGTATAGACCCAATAATGTGCAGTGCTGTGCAAAAACATTTGCGTCAGCCGCGATTCGAAACCAGATCTCACTCTTGATGACTGATAACGCGTTAGCGTAAAAAGAGTGCTGTACATAACGAGCGTCGGTGGTGCAATGGTTAGCATACGCTCCCAAAAAGAGTGAGACTTGGGTTTGAATCCCGGCTGACGCAAATGTTTTTGCACAGCACACCACATTATTGGGTATATTACCAGATCATACCACCGCAAGAAGCGGTCAAATAAATAAATCCCTATCGATTATCTGGATAGATTTTCTAACAAGTAACAATTCAGAACAACTTTACAGGACCTACGTCTCTAGATTGAAAATCTGTCCTTTGAGGAGTTTGTAGGGTTTCTAATTCCGTAGTTGCTCTACCCATAGAGCACATATAGCGCAGTGGTTAGAGGTTTTCTACGTCGCACACAAGGTTAGTGGTTCGATCTGGGCTCAGGGATTCGGGTTCGCTCATGGCTCACACCAAGCCATCCATCCCTCCAGTTTCGCTAAATTGGTACTAGAACCATCTCCTCAAACGAAATTCAAAAAAAAAAAACTGAAGACGAATGCATGGCGCGTCCCTCAGGGATTGATGGAAGCCGAAAGCTTCATCCTCTTATCTTTTATTTCCACTATCCAGCGTGTAATTTTGGCAATTTTTCCTTCATTTTCAAAAAATAAAAAATAATAGGTGGAGAAAATCTGGAAATCTACAAAGTTTTTATTGCATTTAGTTAAACGTCTCTATTCAAGAGAGTTCATCACTCTCTTTTGATCTAAATTTTTTTAATGGGTAGTTCTTATCATTTTCTTTGGTCCGTTTATAAATTCGGTATATTTTATATTGATATTTATATTCTGTATTTTATATTTATTTATATTTATTATACGTTTTATATTCATATTATATTATTGTTATACATTTTATATTTATTTATTTATTTACTATTTTTTTTTATTTATACAATATTTATATATTAAATTCCAATTTTGGAGTGTTTTATCGATCGAAAGAACGATGTTTGAACCTAGATCTTTCTCTGCTTTTTGAAAAAGATACTTCAGTAATAAGGCGTGCTTTATTCCGGCTACTTTAAGTGTGCGTTATCCAAAAGACTACTAGTTATAAGTGTACATCTAAGAATACTGAGTAGTATGTAAAACAATCAACCCTAGGGGGGAGTCGAACCCGCGGTTCACCTATTCCGAGGGACGCGTGGTGTCACTACGCCATCAAAGTCATCGCATCGCATTACTCTTTCTTTGACACAAACCATCGTTGCAGTCAGCAACTCCTCCTCCAACTGATTTGGTTTGGTATTTATGCATATTCGATAGCTGTCACCTTACTAGGTTTCATATCGAAGAAATAGTGGTAACAAAGCGGCCTCCTCGGAGTAGCAGTGGTAGCATGCGCCCCGCTATTGAAGGAACGCGGGTTCAATTCCGCGTCGGGTCGAGTTTTTGCATGTCATTCAACATGCTTAGATGTATAATTAAATTATTGTAACACTTCTAAAAGCAGCGAAAATAGAGAAATCGTCGAGACTACTCGCGTTGTTTGATCTACTTCGTCTTTACAATTCTTAGGCAGATTTCCCTCGTTCAGGAGTGATGTGGTCAGCCGGTGAGATCCTCAGGCGGCTAATTCCAAGTTGTTCTTGTGGAGCCGAGTACGATCGCAGATTTTGTGCTCCACATATTCTCCCCTGTTCACATACGTTCTGCCTCATGTGCCTAAGTAAGGACAAGCAGAGGAAAAAACGAAGGTAAATTTCCGGAAATTTTCCTTTTTTTACATCGAATTGTCTCTCCGTGCCAGCTAGTTCCTTTCCATCTAAACCCCTAGACTGGCAAAGAAAATTGATCGCTATTATTCCGAAGTGTTTAGGTGTCCACTGTGTCAAAAGAAGTACTCCAGTTTCATCCTGAATACTGCGTTAGCCGGTACGTGCTCTACTCATTCTATTGCTAGATTAGATTCATTCGTAGATCATCGTTGCCGTTTTTATTTCTTTTTTAGTTCTACTTCTATATGTGGTCATATGTAAACGTTTATAATTGGGAAAACTTCCGAGAAAATTTGAGCAAAACTTGCTCAAAAACCCTTGAGCGCTCAGTTTGGCTTTGCGGCTTTGAGTTATCCCAAAATTTCTTTCGCATCATTGATTTATCCAGTTCTTTTTTCTATTTCAAATCAGTTGCTGCCAGAAAGTTGCGACATGTTGGTGAATGCTCTAGTAGATTGTGCAAGGAGATAGATTACTGGGTCACCAGGTCAGGATATTAGGCCAGATACGCCAGTTTAACCGAAGCCCAGAATCAGTACTTGGAAGATTATGCTCCCGGTTTTCTGGGATTGGCAGGGCATGCTGATTTGGGAACTGCCTGACAGTAAGCAGACAGTCAATACCGACGTCTACGCCGCCGATTGACTCTGGATTTTGACTGCATTGGTTTAGGATAAACGTCCAAAACGACTCATCGTCGTCTTTCTCTAGCATTACGTTCGACCTCATAATGCCGAGATGGCTCCCCCCCCTTTTTTTTTGAGAAACTTTGTCCGATCACGCTACCACACTCACCCTACAGTCCTGATCTTGATCCATCTTATTATCTCTTACGCGCCCTGATGTGGCATCTGCGGGGGAAAAAATTTGAAAATTACAAATAAGCGACCTCAGCGACTTCTTCGATCGCCAGCGTCATTCACTATTTTTGGCGGAAGGCATCCAGCCTTTGTCCAGCAAATGGATGGATATCAATGATCATGATGGTGCTTATTTGTTGATTGGTTGATTAATTGATTTCCTCTAATAAATGAACAACTGATTTAACAAAGGTGTCAAAATGCGAAAGAAATTGTGGGACAACCCTATACTACCGCTGTGGTGGCAAAAATTTTCAAAAAATTTCCGTTAATTTCTATCCCACTAACTTTTAATCCTCGTTATCCAAATATTCATAATAGCATTTTATCATCAGTTCTTTAAAAAATAATTAAATAAGTATATAATACTTCGGATTTATAGAATTTCTACTGCTTTTTTCGCCGTGTTATGATGTTACTTATACTATAACTTACTTATAAGTAACATCATAACACGGCGAAAAAAGCAGTGGAAATTCTGTAATTTCGAAGTATTATATATAACAGTGACTGTCAGCTTAACGGAATTTATGAAGCAAAATCGCATATCCGACCAAACCTGTTAAAGATTGGTGGCTGATAGCTAACATAGAGATGTTGAAGAATGAGTGGTCGGGCAAATGTGCCTCGGTGGTGTAGTGATAGAGCACGCGTCCCGTATAAGATTAAAAGCGGGTTCGATTCCCGCCTGAGGCCGTGTTTTTCCTCACCACTCAATTCTCTTAGTTAAATGATTATATGTCTGCAGAAATGGTCGATCGTATGCGACTACGGCGTGAATGCTTGGAAGAGAAAACGGGAAAATGCGACGAATGCGACTCACGGCGGCCGGTGACGGCGATGAGACGCTGTCTGACTTGTTTTCGTGGGATTAATAAGCACATATCAGCTGGCTTGACATTGGTAATTACAAGTGTCTTTGATGTAATATGGCTTGAAGTTTTTCTTTGGGTAAGGGCTCTCTTATAATTCTAACCTTGAGCTTAAAATGCCTTTTTTCACTCACGATTCAGTCATTTTTTGTTTCTTTCAAGGAACTTTTTTCTCTCAGGATTGTGTGATATGCTTGGAGTGTTGTGTGGGTCGCCATAATGGCCACGACTTCATGGTCCTGTCGTTCACTCCGTCACAGACCTCCGAACGTGAACGAACAATTACACTTCCGACGACTAATGTCGACTCGAAGAGATATTTGCCGTGGAGAGCCATGTCGAAACAAATGAAGATATTCAGACAGGGAAAGATGGCCGATTGCGAGCTCTGCAAAATGTACGGTTATTTATTTGGCTGTATAACTTCTCAGAACAAATTTTTTTCTCAAGCTGAAGTAAGAGCATTTGAGAGTATTCAGTGGTACACAAAAACTCTACCGCAAATGGATGTTGAACCCGCGTTCCATCCTCACCGAGCACGTGCTACCCACTACACTGTCGGGGTCACCGCTTCGTTACCACTCTTTCTTCAGTATGAACTATTGGGGCTATCAGAACAATTCTTAGTTGGGTTTGGTCGGGCAGTTGATATCAAAGAAAGAACGGAAGCAAGGCGATGGTCTCGATGATGTAGTGGTGGTACGCGCCCCTGGCAAGAGTGAAACGCTGGTTCAACTCCGCCTAAGGCCGCGTTTTTGCGCACCACTCAATACTCTCAAAATGTACTTCTGAAATAGAAAGCAGTGAAAATAAAAGAATTTAGGCAACTATGTAGTTCAAAATTTAGTGATCTGCGAATTGGAATGTCTTCTTGTGCTGTTGAGGAAGATCTGGTGTGTGAAACAAGGAGTCCGTTGTACTGTATGTTTGTACATTTGTGACAATCGTTTCTTTATGAGTAGTTTATTTGTTTGTGAAAGTCAATTGTCCTTATTCAGACAATGTTTCGTCATCACTAAGTGAAGATGTCTCTAACAAAAGTAGTATCTCAACACTACTGTCGAACCTTACAAGAAGTGTCTTTGGATCCGGAACATGTGTAACGAAGAGGAATGAAGCTGTACAAAAGTCAAAATCACTTTTCTGGCAGGCCAGTAATACTTCGTTTGCCGCTAGCAATGAACAGGAAGGTTGGTCAAGATCTAGACACATTCACTCACTTTCTCTTATTGGTCTTTTGATTCATAGTCATATTTGTATCGTTAAAATATGAGAGGGTATGGTACATAGGTAGGTTGTAAGTGCCCCGCGACACATACATGCTCGATGGTTCGATCTTGCGCCCAAGGCTTATCAAACCTTCCATCACTCTGAGTTTGCTGAATTGGCACCAGACCTGTCTGGAATGATAGCAGCACTAGCAGTATTCTCCGCGAGTCATTGTAGAGGTTAAATATGTGCATTTAATCTCCTCATACAATGCTTGATGAATTTGGACAATAGCGCATCCCTCAGGAATTTCTCATCGTTGAGACTTTGTCCTTTATACTTTATTTGTATGCTTTTTAGTCTTTAATATTGTCCATAACAGATTCGTCTGCCTATCAAACGATCTCACCATGTCGTAATATCAGAAAAACGGCCTCATCTACACTGCCTTCTGACAGCAGCAAGTACGTTTCGTGCATTTTCTGACTTTGTCTACACTATATATTTACATCAGCTCTTTTAAAATAGTGTGAGCAGTTAACAGCTTTCTTCAGTACATTATATAACATCTGTCTTACTAAGATACTCGCACAAGCCTCTTGGTCGATTTTCACTTGATTACGTGATTTTCATAGATATTGTAGGTGATACTCGAGCTGGTTGTTCTTAAAATCCTGAGATTTTTTACTGAAGAATCCGCAGGGTCATCTTTGCCGAAGATGTCTATTTTTATACTTGGGAGAGAATTTTTCCTGAAGTTCTGATATCGGATTAATGACCGTGTAGGATCTGATTCCTAGATAGCCTGCTGTTGAATAAAATAGCGACCAAAATCTTTAGCCTCTGCGTTTTTCGCGCTGACATCTTGTCTATAATTTACGTATTGTTTTTACCTGTGTCACAGTGATGGTGCAGATAGCTGCATAGTCAGCAATATCGCTTTGACTTGTGTTTTTGGTTCCAATTCAGTAGTGTTTCCAATCTCAGCTGTTTCCTTTGTAAGCAAACTCGAGATTTATGTGATACAATCTGTTCTGACAACGACGTATCGGCGGTTTTGCCTTTATCAGAGCTTGGAAAGATTAGGTTGCTCCACAACCACTCAGCTCAATAGTTCTATAACTTCGGCGGAAATGTCATCAAACTTTGGAGTTAAGAAAGAATTAAAAATCTAAGGTTTGGTGAGTTTTTCCGTGAGAGTAATAGAGGTACTTGGCTGACTGGGTTGTGGACCACGTGATCTTTTCAAGACTTTGAAGAAGGTGAAACCGCCGAAACGTCAGCTGTCAGAAGGATGACGAGGTTGGTGGATAATTGGTCTTGAAAATCATTACTTTTTTGGTTGTTTTCAGCAGCCGCTTAATCGATTCCTACTATGTTAACGTGTACAGGCGACACTCAGGTTGATAAGATATATTTGTAGAAATCTCTTTATATGCGTAAAGATTTCATAATTACTAATTTCATCGTAGTTTCACATTTGACCGTCCGATTTCGTTAGTTCAGGATATGTTACCGTTGTGAGCGTTAAACATCAGATGTTTGTCTATGTTATGTAGAGTAATAAGAAGGAAAGCTGATAGCATAAACACTTTGGTACTTTTATTTAATCTCAATCCATTCTACAGCCCTTTGAGGACATTGCCTTTTACTCTTTTTTCGGGTTTTCAGTAGTCATTCGACGGCTTGAATCTCGGCAATTTCAATACTGTTATAGGTGCTGAAAATGCCCTCTTTAATGCATGCGCTCTAGCAAGGAAGATAAACTCGAGTGTCACACTTGGCAAGCATGATCGCGCGATTTCTGGCTGTTTGTTTCAGAATTTTTCTCTCCTTTTATCAGAAATCACTCGGTTTTCCGTATCAGAATTGTTGAATACACAATTTTATATCGTTCTATGGGCTTAGCTTTTACTTTTGCTGTATACTGCGAAGCAAACCCGCCACTAAGTCTAAGTCTAAGCCCAGGAAAACGAAGCGTAATCTTCTTTTCGCTCTTCCAGCGCTCTGGGGGGACCCTTTCAAAAACCAAACCTGGTACCAGGGTTACCTAAATTTATGCTGTCAAATAACTACTGAAGGTCTGTCAAACCTTTGACAACCACACCACCTATTATTAGATAGTGCTGCGTGCCGCCCGCGCCTGCGGCGGGCAATTTGTAGTGTGCTGTATGTAAATGTGAGATTTATTTGATGATTTGAGGTTCTGAGGGGCCGTTATCAGCATTAAATGATGAACTGTTGCAGGAAGAACTTCTACGAAGGTTTTGTTTCTAGTAAAGGGAACGTCCATGTACCGAAAATCCCCTATATCTCAGCGAAAAAAACCGTTTCCTTATAAAAGGACATTTTTCCAACTACTATGCTACACTTTTTTTCCAATTTCATCAAGATAATATGGTTATTCGCTAGCTTGAATATGCCGACTTTGGTAGTGAGAATAGTCTGTGAAGGGGACTTTTATATTACGTTCTACTATCAAAAAAAAAGATAATAATTTGTTGTTTCAGTGCATTGTATCTTTTTTTTCTTACTACTGAATAGTATAATTTTGATTGTAAACAGACTTTACTGCTACCAAAAAATAGCTCGTTATTGAAGGGACTTCTGGAACATGTTTTTAGTGAGAAGAACGTCCAGCTATTTTGAATATCTCTACTTCTGATAAGAGACTGTGTTGAATGCAGTCGAACTCTGGGGAAAGCAACTGTGCTCCTTGGCTTTTTCCCGGAGATGAGATTTTCACTAGAATATCAGTAAACATTCGAAAGCTTGAGAAATGCTAATTCCAATACCAAGCTTTGTTTGTGGAAAAAAACTTTTATACAACAGTTTACCAATGTAAAAATGATAACGTCTTGCTATTGTACTGCATTGTTACAACTTCACAACGGTTTTTTGTATATTATCTGGAAAATTTTTATTATAAAGAACTATACTTCTACGAAAATATGGAATATTATTAGAATGGTTTCTATGAACGTATTTCTAGTAGAAAGAATATCAATTCCGTTATTTGGTACCAGATCCAGCTCTCGTACTTTATTTTCAAGGCGGCTTTTTTATTGCGCCATAACAACAAAAATAACACTGTTTTCCTCATCTAAACATTTCTCGCCTCGCGAATTTTTTTGTTCAAACTTTTAATAATTATCCGATAGCTTGAATCTCGTCGATCCAAAAGATGCCTTTGGTTGAAAAAAACTTTTGTTGCACTGTAGCAATCAAATAAGATTGCGTTTCTCGAAGTCAAATCACTTCCGTGATTCGCACCTTTTTTCGATCCCTTAAGAAAACACGCTTTTTGGTTTTTTCCTAAGTCGGCGATTATCTAGTAGCGCAAATCTCAATAATTTCAAATATATATTTGAATTATACAATTTTTCATTAATACTTTTTTGCTGAGCAGAGCTTTTCCTTCAGACTTTTAGTAACCATTCAATGGCTTGAATCTCTTCAATTCCAATAATATATTTGGTGTTTGAAAAGGACTTCTCAGAGCTTTGTAACCAGCCAAAAAAATGTTACAATTCGCTCAGCGCAACACTGACAACAAATCATTCTGCTTAGCCGCTATGTGGATAGAAATTTCACAACAAGGCGGATAGCGACCGCGCTTTTTTTGGTGGCAAATTTTGCGGAACCAAGTTTTCTTTTGATTGTTACAGCACATCATGAAGTCCCTTTAAGAACCAAACACGTCATTGGAATCTACGAGATTTAAGCTATCGCATGGTTATTGGAAGTCTAAAGAGAAATGTTACAATGAGAAATATAATTCCATTTTGTTGTTACAACTCAGTAGAAAAGTCGTTTCGAATACAATACAATTTCAAATTTTTTTAAGAATTAAGCTGTCGAATGACTATTTAAACTTTAAAAACCAAAATACGACTCGAAGATGACAATACCGATAGAACATCCATGCGTCCCAAGACTTGGTCGCTCTTCGAAAACGTATATCCGCATTTATGAGATAGTGACACATTGTAAACTCTTTTTCTATAGTTTTTCGAGGTTGTCTGACTAGAAGAATTTTATATGGAGGATTTTTAGTTTGTAGCCGGGACACTCGGATCTCTTTCATAGCCATGTCCTCTTGCTGTCATGTGAATTGAAAGAGAGTGACTTTGTCGTTCCACTGGTTCTCTCTTCCGAAATCCGGCAGGCTATATCGTTGGTGGAGAATAAAAAACGCATAGTCCAAACAGGACAGGACCACAAAAACCTGAAGATTTCACCGCCATTTCTCATCAACACCATCGCTCGGCTCTTCAATCTCTACATGTCCGTATACAAGATCTCCAATCAGTAGAAAATCAGCAAGGCCGTGCTCCCTTTCAAAAAGGAGCTCTATACGACATAAGCAGTTATCGCCCAATCTTCCTGCTTTCCATCGTCTATGAACTCTTCACTAAAGTCACGAATGACATCCATGCGAACAAGCAGTTTCGAAAAGGATTTAGGGTACTTTTCGGTTATGAGGGGGCGGATAGAACACCGACCTGGTTCGCTGGACAAAAATTTTTATAAGAGCGTTGGTTACCATTTGAAAGCTGAGATTTTTAACTACAGCCCCACGTGGCCGGTTTTCGAAAAAGCCTTTTTTGACATTGGTGTAGAAGGAAGTCCTTTATGTACTAGCCGCGCATATTTCTCACTAGGAGCTTTTTCTTTGGATCATTAGCAATCATTTGATAGCGTGATGATTAGTTATTTCAACGCTGTGCTTATATTCTTAAAGACAGTTTTTTTGCAGCGCAGCAGGAAAAATAAGATCGATTCATATGCGCGAGTAGAGTGAGTTCTTGGTTGAGTCAACGAAAAGTGGGCAAAACAACAATGGGGTTGCGCAATTATCGGTCGTCTTCGAGCATATGAAGGTGTAGAAAAATTTTCTTAGTATCTAAATGTCTTCGAGTTACTGTTGGAAGCGATTAGAACGTCCAGACTTTCTGAATTTCATCAAAGTGATGATAATGATGATTGATTTATCTGTACGAATAGTAAAACTCAAACTTGGGTGATTAATCCTACCCTACTAATTATAACGTAAATGACAACACCGAATATTAATGTATATACAGACACATTATATACAAACCATGGTAAGTGTGTACGATTTATGAGGTTACATCATTCCAGCAGCTTGTAGGTATAGCACTCTGGGCATAACGTTGTGTTAAATTCATAGTTTAACGTTCAAGTTTACTACGTAATCTAGAAGTAGAGAAGAATATGAGTAGGCTGCCTACATGTAAGAAACATATGAACTTCACGGTAAACCGATAGTTGAAAACGACTTCACAAGATGAACATAGAAAGGGTAAGTTATGCGATTTAGAGGAACAAGGAAGTGACTGAGGATTATTGAAGATTACTGAAGAACACTAAAAGGTTATGGGATAGGAAAGCTTCCATATTGGCAAAGGTCTAAGATAAGAAACAATGAATGAATGAGAAGAAGAAATGAATGGAAACAAGGAAACAAACGACCTAACTCTATGGATGGAAGAAGATCAATTGTTGTTTGTCTCGGTGTGGGTGGATTGCTTGGCTAGGTCGCTCTCGCTTACTTCTAGTATGTCCCCAAGTACACGTCTGATTGATTGGTTCGCACACAGATCGACAATATTTGCAATAAACATGCAATTGATTATCAAATTTTGAACTTAGAAAACCATTTATTGAGGTTAAATAGAGGCTATTACGTAGAAAAGTCCCTATATTATCTGTGTTCACGTCAAAATAGAAGTGTTCAAAGTTTTCATGTAGCAAAGTCACGTTTTATCTAGAGTTTTTCTTTCAGAGCGGCAAACAACTCCTAATTGAATAACAAAGATTCGCACTAGCATAGGGTCGGTCGAAATCGATCGTTATTTGCACAACTCCCGTTGCTATCTTGCTTACCGGCCAGTGAATTGGCTAAAGACCACCTTGTTGGCGCCCATATGAATCAATCTAATTTTTTCTGCTGCACTGCAAAGAAACGGTCTTTTCATAAACCAGCGTTGGAATTAGCAAACTTTACGCTATCGAATGATTACCGACAGTTCAAAGAAAGAGCTCTGTCCGGCGAGAAATATGCCCGTTTGGGACATAGTTTTATTCTGAATTAACAGCGTTATAAAAGGGGCTTTTTGAAGCCGGCCACGTGGAGCTGTAGCCAGACATCTAAGCTTTTCAATGGTTACTAGCACTCTTTGAAAAAATTCTTCTCCAGCGAGTAAAATCGGTTTTTCATTTTTCCCCTTACATCCAGAAAGTACCGATTTAGTAACCTTCCACCACCGGCTCTTGTTTCAACAGATGCGTTTTAACGCAGAAGAAGTGGTGTGAAAACAGGCGTGGGTGGTGCATGGGATAGAGCAAGCACCCCCGGATTGGATGAATGCGGGTTCAATTCCCGCCTGTCGCAAATGTTTTGCGCATCAATCTACATCAGTTGGTATTATTCTTAGTTTGTAAAGTTTGCAGCTTTACAATCGTCCGCAAAAACACTGGTTAAAGAGTTGTGCCTGCCCCTATTCACAACCATGTTTTTAAGTGTGTAGTGGTGTACCATCAGTCATTTATAGTTTGTTGAAGGCGGTTGGCTCCTTGCACGTGGGCAAAACGTCGCTTTCAACACCTGCCCGTCGCTCATCAAAGGTCCTGTTCCTCAGTAACAGCATTTCTTTCAAGCACTTATAGAATATCACTCGCTCGACAACATTGTACGTAGCCCGAGTCGCTACTTAAGTACTAGCATCTATGACGATTGCATTGTTTTCCGTGGTGGCATCGGCATTGTCGCCGACCTCCACTTCGTCATTGCTTGCTGATAAGCGATCAAGCACAATATCCAAGTTTTCATCTGTAGGCATAAGAATACCTTTCACTCCAAGGTGCCATTCAGTTCGTGACTTCTTTTGTGACCGTCTATGTATAACGAAAGAGTGCAGAATTTGCCCTAACGATAAAAACGATCATAGCATGAGTACGCGTTCAGTTTACCGAATCTCTTATAAAGCATGCGGAGGCAACTACATCGGAGAAACGAATTTACTAATCTGTGTCCGCATAAGGACACTTAGTCGGCAGGGATAACTCTAGACCAAGTACTTCATTAGGCTGACATAGGACACAGACTCATAACGGAGATGTTTTTAAAATAGAAGTTGCCATCATCGGCCAGGAACACAAAATATCAGCGCACAAGACTTTAGAGGCGTTTTGGATTGATACCACCAATACAAGTATGAACGCAGGAGACGGGAGAACCTTCGTGAACACACGTGATATGAGATAGTTTGTAATACAGTTATTGTGACGCAAGAGGTGCATTGTGAGCCCATGTCATGTGAAATCTTCCCGGTGGTCTCCACTCAAACAACTCAGTGGAAGGCTTATGGAAGCTGTGAGTATGTTGAAATTTGTTGTGCTTGATGCGGCGTACATTTTTGGTGATCTTTCTGTCTGAATAATAGAAGTGTTTGGTTGACAGGGTTGTGGATGTTATGGTTTTTCCAAGCATGGAGAAGGTGAACCGCCGAGAGTCATCTCTCAGACCTCTTGTAAGGAGAGAAAGTAAAGTCCTGCACTGAAAGTAATTATTTGGAGTACTCTTTCTCACGACTTCTACGACTAATTTGTTTACAATATTTTGCAAAGATTTGACTGTTCTTTCCTAGAAAATCTTGCAATGCGTGAGCGAAATCCATCGTAAGCAGATGAAGTGGGTCAGGAGTGTTTGATACATTGACGGACCTTCGAAGTGACTTGCACGTGGTCACGTTGTGGCCATCTGAAGGAATGAGGGCTGGAAAAGGTGCAGGAAAGGGTCTGTTGGTAATCACTTGAAAAGAAATAGTGAGAGCTCACCAAATCAGTGAGCATGACCAATGGCTACGCTTGCTGCGATCGACAATCTTTCATAGCTGAGTGTAAATGGATGACAACAAATGATCACCCACATAACAAAAAAAAAACGAAGTCTCTTCTACATTTCTATACACCTGCTAACTTCTGAAGTAGCCAAATAATTGGGTAGTTATTAGGAGTTGCCGGTGAAGTGGCATCGCATGCGCTGCGCAGCAACAATTTGGTTAGACTATTATCTCTAGTCTCTCATCTTCAAATGACTATGAAGACTTTTGTGTACAATGTGGAATGAGAGCATGTGAAAGTTGAGAGATCTATTTCGTGATGTTCGATTTCAAAATGCAATATGGCGCTATAACTGATGATTTGACTGTTTATTCATCTGCGGTAGTGTATGAAGGTGAATCGTTAATATGACAGAGTGTTCAATAAAAGTTCAAAATATCAGCTTTTCTTGAGTATCTGTGTTTTCCTTGAGAACACGTGGTTTTAGGAGGGAGCATTGGTTTTGTTCTTACTACGAATACTATTGAAGTTTCTTCGATCACATTTTGCCATTTTTAGCAGTGTAATTCCCTTTGGTGTGAATAAAAATCTAGATTACAAAAGAATGCTGCAAAATTGTCATTGAGGGTCGCGCGCGCAATTTTAACGTGTTGTGCAGAGGTTGCAACCATCCACAAACCTTAGTCAGTTCCGCCTGTTGGGAATGTTGCGAAATATCGCCCTCACAGCCTTTCATGCACCTCACCAAGTGAAATTTGCGCGCAAAGTCTGAAACCCACTTTTCTTTTCTGTTACAGCGCACAGAAAAGGGTTTACTAGAAAAAAAGTATCAAAACTGGCGAGATTTAGGTAATTAATTGTCCACTAAAATTAAAAAGCGGAAGAGGCATTGTCCCCAAAGTGTCCGAGTTGAATTGAGATGACGGAATTGTATCTCGATTTCTTTTGACTGGTAACTTTGTAATTTATCATCAGCTCAGTTTTTCCTATTTATTGTCTTGCTTATATGGTTTGTCAATCTTTAACTTTTACTTGCATGCGTATCGTCTTCTTATTCTGAATTTAGTATCCGTTATATTCATTTGAATAGTATTATTGTTTCTTACACTAATTCTAATAAGGAGTTGTAAGAGTAGCACTCTTGATTTTTCTCCTTGAAAGCTTTTATATTTACTTACATATTGCCTTTCCATTCAGAAAGTATTGTCCTTTATTCAAATTGAAAACCATTCGTATTTGTTACATAAGTCATATTGGGAAACTGTGCAACTATTGTGCTCTGATATTTCTTCTCAAGAAGCCTTGGTGCTTAATTGTTGGTACCACAAAAGAGATATGTACTTACTGAAAATACTATTCTCGACATTAATCTGTGTTGCGTGATGTTCTATAGGCAAGATATTGAGAAAAAAAGAGATTATAGGATAGACGCAGAGCTAAAATACGAAGCAGGGGTCGTACTCGGATAGTTGGCAGCTCCATCCTAAAGGGAGGAGTTGTTGCGGAATGTCTGTGTACTGATACTAGTCTACATTTCCCGGTGAAACTCTAGAAAAGTGAAGCCCGTTGGGTTTCTGAATCGATCGGTCTATTGCGCAAATTCATGCAAGAAAGAGGGGGAAAGAAAATGTACGCCAGAAAACACACTGATGACAAGGTGCCTCCTATAGAGACTTCACTTTTCCCAATGGCTTATTCAAATGCACAAAACCTTTTCCCTGAAATTCTTGTGAACAACTTTTCTCACTTGACTGCTCAAAAAAGTACTTTTTTCGCTTTGTTCAAATTCTTGGAAGATTGTAGAGAGTTCTGATGCCAATGATTAACTGTGGTTTTTCCTGAGTCAGGTGAGGTTGTACATCAACATTTCACAAGCTATTGATTGATTAAAAAATCGGTACAACAAGATAAGCGACTGCAAATTTTGAGGATTCTATAGGAGCTTTATTTTCTTCTAAATGGTATAAAGATTTCTTACCACACTCATAAATATAGATCGTTAATCCATGCATACGAAAGCGTAAAAGTATTCATATCTAACTTCAAGTCCTGCTACCGTTGTAGTACGTCTAGGAGCGGGAGAGGAATGAGCCTCGTGTATCTGTGGGCTGGTTCTTTTGAAAATTGTAATGATACGCTCGTGCGTAAAAAAATGAGTTCAGAGTAGATATGGTTTTGATTTTGGGTGTATTATGTGTTGCATTCATTTTTGTCGCAGCTGTAATGGCTTTCAGTTTCTAAGATATAGATTTGATTGCATGAATTAGGTAGAGTTCAGCGTTGACCAGAATCTTCACCAATGTAACCAAAGGTACCTGAAACGTCTGCTGTTAACTAAAATCTTGTTTGATACTATTCCAATCCAATGTGAAATCTGTAACATGTAGCTCTGTTTGAGGAGGAATGACTGAAGAATTTGTCTACTGCGCTTTCATTCCAAGTGTTTCCAAATGAAATAGCTCAATATAGAGCAAAACGAATGGCATTGATGGAGACTGAGACTGGCCCCAAACTATCTGTCAGAAGTGCTTCCATTTCGAAACTAACTCAATTGTTCAGTTCAGTTTGATTGATGGAAAGACAAGTGATGTTGTTGGAAACATAATTTTCCATTAAACTTCAATTAATTGAAATTTGCAAAAGCAAATAGCTGGAAATATGAAAGGTAAATAGAACTACTTTGGAAGAGACCGTAGCTCAAATCTTTACCCCTAACACACGGCGTAGATCTTCATTTTAGCGCTACATGCGACAATGACTAATTCAGCTCAGTTGAGAAGTTGGTATATTTTCTCGGCCAACGAGACACACCTCTTTCGACACAATGATACTCTTTAATGATAGCTGACGACAGCTCTTAATAACTAGACAGTTTTAGGAGCTGAGAACATAACAAAGTCAGAAAAGAGGCTTTGTTCTAGAACTCAAAGGAATTGTTCAGCGTTGATCAATCCACGGGAAGTGCGCCATGTCGTCGTCTCGTTGTTGAAGTTGTTGAAGTGGAACTCTGGCCTTGCGGTCATCTTCAAATGTTTAAAGTCTGTCCTTTCATACAAGTTTAGTACCAATGTGGTGATCTAGTGGGAAAGGTGCTTTGGTGAGCTCTGAGCGAGGGATAGTACCAAATACCACTTGTGAATATATCATGTACTGTGGCGCAGGACAAGCGAGCCTGTGCGCCGATTTGTAGAGGAGGTTTTCTGCTTAGTACCTCTGTTCGTCCTGTTTCTTAGTGAGCATGGACTTTGTGTGTGTGATTGATGGATTGTTTGGATTGTCACTGCCGTTTTTAGTAGACTTGGACGGCATTGACGGTTAGTTTATTGCAATGAGTACAGAGCAGTGATAGGAAAGATGGAATTATCCATATAAACAACAACCTGAAATTAATTTAAGTATGGAAACTTAGCTGTTCAATTGACGCGGCAAGGTTGGTCGATGTTGGTGTTGTCGTTGTTGATTGCTGTTAGTAGATCGCTGTACGGAGAGCTAGGTGACGCTTCGGCGACACCTCCTTCTTCAGAGCCCGGACCTACACTGTTATCAATATTTGTATGAATCGCTAAGTAGAACGATGTTTAAGCACCGCCCTTTGGATCAAGTCAGAATATTAAGCGCATGTAAGGTGCCTGATCTCGTGTTACAGTGACGCATTCGTCTTTACGGTTCATTTTTGGATTTTTAGCGTCTATCCAATACGCATCGAGGGTTTTTCGCGTTGATGTTTTGGGTCCCCGCGCCAGTGTCGTGACAGTTACATCAAAATCATTACTGTTGTGCTTTTGCGTCCTCTGTAAACCTAGAGTTTTACTGGAACATCATGCGACGTGTTCGAAGACTTTTGTGAGGAATGAGTTGGAGGAAACGAATCGAATGAAAGCAACATTCATCGGCACAGTCAGTGATGAAAGGATATTTTAAAAACTATAATTCGCATTACGAATGGAGTTATATAGTGCTCAATTGTGGATCAAAAAGTCAGCGCTATGTGAATCACATGATGGACGTGTTGCCTTTGTGACGTTTTTTGATAACTTGTCCCTCGTGGACATGTTCGGGAAGTAATAAATCGAAAAACCGCCATTTAGTCTTAAACCTGACAAAACGGCTCTAAAGAAGGCGAAGACGTCGAAACGTCAGTCATCGATCCCAAACAAGATATATTAAACTGGTGCAGGCTTCTAAAAAAGATGGGCAATGAATGAAAATCAAGTAATGCTCGTGGATCAAAATTATAACTAATTTTGTCAGGGGCAAATAGTGTGCTGAAGAACGTAGCGTAGGAACAGACAATTTTAACGAGATGACAAAGGACGACGAAATGAAAAAATTTGTTTGTTCTTACGTTGATTCATTCATTGATGAAGGCATGCATTTATTGCGATGCACGCGCACTTTATCGGCGCAACGCTTTTGAATCAGACTTCTAGTTGCCATTCAATAGCTTAGGAAATGGAAATCCTAACAATATAGTGCTTTTGACAAGGTCCTCTAGTACACTGTAGCAACGAAAATAGAATTACGTTTCACACTTGGCACGCGTTTTTTTGTTTTCGACTAATTTGTTGATGGCTTTTCGATAGATTTTTAGTGGTCGTTTGATAGCATAATTTTGCTAATTTACAACAGAATACGGTTCTTGAAAAGGTTTCTACAGGGCGCTGTAGGAGGGAAAAGAATATTGTGTTTTACGCCAGAAGTAGTTAGCACGCCGCATGAAATCCATTGCGGGTCTACTTGGCAATATGATATGAAAGTAAACTCTACGGAAAAAATCTGTTCTACTATTCCAGAGCAAGAAACCCAAAAAATTCTTTATTCTTTTTGAAGGGGAGAAGAGACATCTAGATAAACATTGAAAAGCTCGTCCTTTTCATGCAGCAGTTGAAATCGCAACGTGCAACACTGTTCGTGAGGCTCGCGAATTTCGCTATTTACTGAAAGATTTGCTCTGTGTTTCGAAATATTCCGAGATTTTCCTGATTTTTTGGTACAGCGCGATTGCTCTTAATGTTAATATGTTTATAATGCGCATATTTCTTATTACGAAACGTAATTTTTTTCATTGCAGGAAAACCTTTCCGGAAATCAAATTCAGTTCCAGAATCACCATTTTTTTGAGTATCGAATATTCACTAAAACTTCATTGGCGAGCTATCCACAAACTTTGGTCGAGCAAAAATCGCGCGCCAAAGGTGGAACGTAGTCTTTTTTGTCTACAGCTCACCATCAAGGCCTTTTCTTAAACACTAAAGTATTGGACTAATTGGAAGTTGAGCTATCGAATGACTGCTAAAGTTCAAACGGAAGGTGAGAGACCCCTTGTCTCTAAAGCGTTAAGAGAGGCTGCTAGATCAAGCGTTAGTATAGCAAGCGGTGTTCAAGTCCCCTCTCTAAATACCAACCTTTTGTAGCACATGTTATGGCAAGAGATAAATTTGATAGTCTGCTGAATACTGTTCCTTTTTCGACATCACTGAGACTAGACTACCAATCGAAGCTATCGATAGAAATTCCACAGAACATACGCGATTGTAAAATGCAAGAGTTGGGACGATTTTCTCTTCCGGTTTAGAGCTAAAGTAGCCTGTCTACAATATTTTACAAGTACTGGTTACAAACTTGGTTACGTGTTATTCCAATGTATCTCAGTATTGTAGTTACATTTATAAAGTTTTAAGTATACTCTTAATAAATGTAGATACGACTCTGCATAATAGATGGGAGTGATAACATCCACTTTTGGTTTAGAAGACAACTTTTGATGAATTAATGGTGTATAAGTCTTTCTGTGGATCAAAATTTCGTAGAGTAACGGATCTGTTTTTGGCGCCAAAGGAAGAAGTCTCGTCATTGATATTTCAGCCTATCCAAATGGAAAGATCGATGAGCATCGAATTTCGAGCTTCAGCTATAGCGGGCAGCTGTTTGATCTGCACCAGTAACAGTCTCATTAATTCTTTCAAATAACAAGGTGAGTTAAATGTTAATGGAATGATTTCATTAGGACGACTCCACAAAATGTAGGTAGGATAAATCATCGACTGAATACGAATATATAGCAAAAGTTTATTAAAGCAAAATTAGTGAATGTATGAAAAATTCATTGAGATTAATCCATATCGTCGGTTTTGGCTGCACACATGCATCTGAAGCATTGTATTTCGGACGTTGTGTTCCTAACAAATATTTCCACACACGCACCTGATAATGATAAATGGATTTAAAATTTCAAGATGGCCGTGTGAGGGTTTTTCAATTTTTCACTATAAATAATCGCCGACACTCGGAATGAGTTGATTTCTAGTTTTACGTTTTCTTCAGCAGTAGCGACGCGAAATGTGGGTAGGAATTATGTCAAATGAAAAATGCTTTATTTAGCCCTAACGACATCTTTTTGAGATTGCATCCAAAGCTTTACGAGTTCAATAAATCATGCTAGGCTGAAAATTGTCCACCATGACACCGCCAATGATTTTCGTCTAAGCTTAACATAAAAATTAAAATGTTCTGAATAGTAAATAGAGCAATATTATAAATGAATCCTAGAGAGAATTTTGATATGACTTTTACTGGTGCTAGAAAATCTTTGAGATTATTTCATTACAATGCGAAAGATATCTTAGAAGCCATGATATTCATGTCCGTCATTGTTAAAAGGATGAAGCTCAAAGAACTCAGAATTAGTAATGAATATTAGAGCAATTTCAAACGATGGCTCACTACTCCACGTCCAAATAAAGGGTAGAACTCTTATCTTTGATATCAATTCACGAGGGATGCCTCATACATTCGAGTTCATCTAGCATCTCCTAGAGGCATGAAGACATATCTGGGTTGTTGAGAAAGCCTATCGTTCATCAGTTATCGTTTTTATTAGTTATTTTCTTCTTTAGCAAGTCAAGTACCGATTTGTCGGTGAGAAGGGACAAAAGTTTTCATTCGTTCAGAGCGAAGATTGAGCCAGCGAACTACCCATGTGTTATTTCAGATTCAAATACACTAAACCCACCTTCGCCTTGCATTGAAACAATTTTAAGGAACAGTGATCATTATCGAGCTGAAAATACGGATATAATAATTTTCGCCTTTATTTGACTTTTTCTTCCACCAATAGTGGTTGTTCAAACTTCTTTAAAAGAAGTCACTTTTTCAGCTCGATAGGTATGATTGATAAATACTCTTAATGGATAGCTATGACTAAAACTATTCGCGAAATTCGTATCTGAAATTCTGTAAAATAGCTTGAGTGTCTGAAAGTTTCCATTGATAGATACAAACGTATTTCACGGATTTTAAACCGGAGGAGGTCCAAAGCTTCGCATTCATCATGCATTACGAGATCTGAAAAAGTTGATGTTGATTCGTATCAAATAAAATAATCTCAAGAGTATTTTTCTCTTAAAATACGGTGATTCCCTGGAGAAGTGGTACTACAGCAGTTATAAGTGAGTTAAAGCAATTGTGATTGTGGTGGTTGGTAATTTGAATTGTCCGCTTGCCGGTCGAGGGCTGATAGTCCCTGGAGGGCAGCAATTCAACTCGACTCTGCCTTCTATAGCAACAAAAATAGCGCGCGCTCTACGTCTCGAAAGATCGCCTTTGCTGATACATCTTTGTCTTATATGTTTCTTATTCATCAATTTCGTAGAAATTTAAACTGCTTCTGATTATCAATATTCATCTTCATGAGGTGAATTCCGTGTACGACATTACTTCTTATCATTACCTCAGTGCGTCGGCAGTCGTATTTTGCTTCCTTATTTTCCTTTTACATTCTTTTATTGCAAATCACTGGAGCCGATAGATTTCATGTCGTGAATGCGAGATATGACTTAATAAAGGTAAATCGTACTTACTAACAACGGCTGCTGAATCGGCTTAATGCCCCTGGAGACGGAGCTGACAAGGTAAAGGCATTTCAGGCTATATGCGTTGGTAGCGCTAACGAATTGATCTAGTTTATGGCCAGTTCTCGAAAGTAGCCCCATATTACGAACTTTTTGATTTTTGATATTGAAATCGTTTCCAATTAAGTTCAATAAATAAATTAGTAGTGATAGTGAGAACTGTAAGTACTTGAAAATCCTGCAATCAGTATCATATACGTGGGTCCACACCAAAATCATTCAAATAGGTCTTGATCATAATAACGTTTCCACACATATTTGATTACTCAATAAATTCATGTTAGATAGCTTATATCAAAATGCTAGTAAGCAGACTATGAATTTGCCTGAATGCTCTTGCCCGTTGGTAAGACTGCTGACTAAAGATTTTGTATATCACTTAAGTAAAGAAAATTACGAGTAGGAAGATGTTGTAATTGTGTAGTCGTTCTGAATATAGTATATCTTAAAACTTACTCAAATTCTACGATCTTTCTTTCAACCACGAAAAATCGTGCGGCAACACAATTATCACTTTACTGGTAAATTGCTGCTTGAGCAAAATTTTATTTCCTTGGTGTCTCGAGAGACGTTCTACACTTTTTTAGGTCGTCAACATTTGCTGTCTAGTGTTGAAGTTGCTTTCAGGATCGTTGATAATTCTGGCGCTAACTCTCAGAAGGGTTCTTCATAGTTGAACTTTTTCTTGTCTTGTCAAACCTTGCAAGGAAAAATTTACCCCATTGTAGATTTCTTCAGAGTCCTTTACACTCTGCCGCCACAATCATTTACAATAGCCGTATGTATTCTATTCCACATTAGTCGTATCATAGAGGAGGCATAATTTTTCTGGAAGTTCTGCCTTTTACCACATTTTCATAGAAAGCCCATTATTTTAGAAATTATTCCTTTTGCACTTTCCTTATGAGCAAAAGTTTTGAAAATCAGGGTCGTCAAATTTAAATTTAAAATCTTCATTTTCAAATTCTCCGTGACGACAATGGATTAGAAATCATAAAAGCTGTACTCTTCTACAACAATATATGACAATTCCTAGTCCTTGAATGCAGTCTCTTTCTTGGGCAGCTCGATCACAGAATAATTAAAGCCTTTGTAAAAATTTTTTTAAGAGAAAAACGGAATTAATTGTTAACACGAATAGAAATATAAGTCTAGTCGATTTATGTGATGGCCTGATTAGCATTCTCAATGTATATGATTTTTTGCTAAAAAGGACTCCTGTATCGACCAACGCCAGCTGATGAAGTGACAGTTTATTGAGTAAATTCCATAATCAAGTGTGACATTACCATTTTTTTACTCATAGCAGAGCTGCTACAGATGCCTACAGTACACATATGGTCGCTGATTCGATCACGAGCCCCGTGCTCACTGAAACTTCTATCTGTCGTATTGATAAGATTTTAGTACTCAGATGTCTTATGTTTTCACTGTTTTTTTTCGGTCCTGTTAGACGTTAGTGACTGATAGCTATGTTGAAGAGATTGAAGAATGAGTGGTAGCGACACGGTGCCTCTATGGCGTAGTGATAGCAGGCGCCACTGGTATGAGTGAAACGAGGTTTCAGCTCCTTCCTGAGGTCGAGTTTTTGTTTCCCACTCAGTTCTCTTAGGTACAATGATAAAAGTTGTCCATGAGCATGGCAGCATTGTTATAGGCCGTTAGGTCAACCAAATTATTGTAACAACCAATGCAATCGACTATTTCGAGACTTCGATCAAGAACAAGATGATCTGATGACGTGTTTTGAGCCTTCCATGCGCTCTGTTGTGGGCACTTATACATGGCAGGACACCTCTTCCAGTCTTCCAGCCTCGTCAGTTGTACGGTGCTATTTGTTCAGTCAGTTCCTCGGGGATCTACCCCTTACATGGAAGAATCGACGACGAACTTCAGTAACAACCATGCGTATGCATTGTACACTATACCCTGATCTTAAAAAGTTCGTCGTCGATTTCTCTATGTAAAGGATCGATTCCCGAGAAACTGATTGAGCGAAAAGCCACCGTGCAATTGGCGAGGCTGGAAGGCCGAAACACGTGTCTTTCACTATATAAGTGCCCATAACAGACCTCATGAAAGGCTCAATATACATTGTCAGATCATTGTATAGGCTAGGTTAACGCATAATGTCTCTCTAAAAGGTTAGCCAACTTCTAAAGCTTTATCCTTTTATCTTTCATCACCGTTTCTTTTTCCACGAGCGTCGTTCTTGTCGTCTTTGTGCATGTGAGGAACTAAGCCAAATCCTAGGTATTTTCTGAATTTAAAGTCTTCAATCAAAAAGAGTTTCGTAGGAAAACAAATCTTATTATCTTACAAAAAATTTTGGATGTGGAAAAACACCGGAATGAAACTCGTTGTGGTCCTTGAGACTGGTGTGAATGTCGATAAAATGAAAGGCATTAATAGAGGCAAATTCGTGGGAAAATGTGAAGTGTCTCTCAGGAAGGAACTTGACGACTATGATTTGTAAGGTTTGGAATAGAAAAGAAGCACTCCTGGATGGGACTCAGATTTTTTAAGAAAAATGGATGTTCTACGTGAGTCGGCGACGTTGACCAGGTACTCATGAGAATTCACATAACTTGTGCAGGAGGACCACGTGAATCAAAAAAGCAACGGGTAGTGTTTGCACTAAACGGCTCATGTTACCCATTGCAACCTCTGGAACCCGTCCATGAAATATGAATGCATAGAGAATTGTTCTAAAATTGGAGCAGTGCGTCGGGATTCAACTCAGAACACATCCATTTATTATGTAAGAAGAGCTTGTTGCGATGCTGTTTATAGTCGGAAAGTTGAACGAGTTATAATACTACTTTCCTTTCATCCATCTTTGTACTCATCATTAGCGGGCATTAACTTTTCTGGATTCTTTTTAAAAATTCTTCGAAAGATTTGGCAATCAGAGAGCAACACAAAAGTACGCGGATAGTTTCTTCAAATCAGGATTGCAAATGTCCGTAGACGCAATGTCTCAGTTTGTAAGACATTGACAAAGCGGTATTTATCAAATACTTCATATATTAGCTGATTAGTGGAATTCAAAGGGCCTTCTATTGCTTTTGAAAGCTATTTCTTCCGAAGTTTCAAGCTGTTTGGAACATTTTTCGAAATGTTCGTCCAAAGGTCGCTCCATTATGAACAACAAAGCAATGAAACCGCAATCATTCAGTCATATTGACTTTGTAAAAGCGATTCTCTTGAGTTTTGAAGCGTCGTTTTTGCCGATACAAATTTAACCGCCTGAATGGGTCTTTTCTCTTCAAATGAAACCCATTTTGCACTTTTTATTGCGATTTTTTTATAGCTAGTGCATGCCATATGACGTGTAGCAGGTTCGTAAATGGAGGTCGTTGCCAATAGGCAAATCTCCTCGTAAACCACCATAATCACCATCGCGACGATCACATTACCTAATGCGCTTCTCGATAGATTATAATGAAGATTTATCGCTAACTAGAATAATGCAATGCAAAGCTAAAACCTGCTTCCGTGAGAAAATGGATCAATTCCCACATCGTTTTGTGGCTTAGTTCATCTCTATTCAAAAATATTTTAGCTAAAAAATGTCATGATGGAAATCATTAGAATTTATGAGAAAATCATTGTAAATCGGGGCCGAGGATAGCCCGAAAACGTTTTTACGACATGACTTCAATTAGGAACCACTTAGTGATGTAATCAATTTTCAAGAATCTTATTCTACCTGGATCTATAGAATTCTCATATTTGACTTTGTTTATACCCATTTGATTTTTGAAGGTCAGGATACGAGATGAGATATGACCAGAAGTGTGATGTGATGCGAGTAAACTGAACCGCAACTAGTAGGTACATCAGATTTTGAATTTTACTCGTATATTAGTATTGCTGTGATTATAAAAATCTCCTTCCATATATTTTTTGAATCCTCAATCTCGAATGTAGTATGGTAAAAGGATTTTTCAGCTTTTTTTGTGATAAAGAGCATAGCACTTCGAGTGTCTTATGAAATCTTGTTTTTCTTCCATAGCTTACTTGAGGCCAATGTTGTGGCTGGCGTCAACAAGGAAGAGCTGCACTCTACTCTCTTTATTTTTGATTAAGCACTTTCAGACGAATTTGTTCGTCTTATCACATTCCCTCAACGGACTTTAGCAACTGTTCCTGCTCTTGCGCAAAGGATTTAAAACTTAGAATAAGAGAGCATCGAAAGGAACAGATATTCTTTGTACTATGGATAGCAAATTGTTGGAAAACATGTTTAGATGTATTCATTATACGTCGGAGGAATACTGTTCCACAGAGTGTCACTTTCATTGATGGCTTCAATCGATGGAACGATGTGCAAAAGAACAAAAAGAGTGCAACCACTATGAAAAATCACACAAAAAAGCTTACGAGTATGTGAGAAAAACGAAATTATGGAGCGAGAAATATAACCACTCTCAAGGTGGCAAACTGTTTCGGATACAATTTCGCGATTTAGTACATTGCATGCGTTGAATAATCACTCCTACTCTCAAGCGATATCTAAACGAATTTAAATGTATTCACGTTTGGATCAAGAAAATGTGCTAAAATGTTTAGTGAAAAATTTTTTGTTAACACGATTTCTCAAAACTCTGAGCCATGCTCTTTTTCCATTGTCATATCAGCATAACTAGTGCACATAACTGGCTTGATTGATTGCGGAGGGATATGTACGCCAGCGCTTTTGTGTTTCATATATATTTTGAAAGCCGACTGTCATTCAATCTCGGTATGAATAATTAATGCACTTGCTTTCATTAATAAGGTGACATGGAGCTCTTATATGGTGCTTAACCGGTTAGCCTTTCAACGTCTTCACTTTTGCAAGAATGAATTTGGCACTAAAAAGATATCACTATCGCTTCACAATCATTTCAATCGTCGTCTTTTACAGAAGGGCACCGTAACTATAGACAGCCAAGTTGGGTCATTCAAGCTCCGAAAATGACGATGACGTCGGGACAGCAACCGAATATTTCCAGCGACTGAATTTTTTATCTTAGACAAGTAACCATTTGAATCCGTTGGCTTGCCACAGGGATGTTTAATTTTTTTTTAACAGAATAGAATTTTACAAGAACCTCTGCGGGCAAAAATACGTCATCATAGTGTCAATAGTGTCAACTGGTACACCAGAATGCATAGCCACTCTAACTTCAATATCAATTGAAAAATCGTTTCTGAGGAGAATCCACAAAACAGACATCGTCGAGAAATCTGCACATTTTTTCAAAAGGCTTTTTATCGCATTATAGCCTTACAAATGAAAAATCATCGTGTAGAAAATAAGAGAAGACATCTCATAGGTATGTGCCTTCATTCGTCTCCATGAACTACTTTATGGTTGGTTAAATACATAACTATGTATATAATATATATATATATATATATATATATGTAAGTGTATATATAAAAGAGTAAAGGATGAAGCTCTTGGCGTTGATCAATCCGTGAGGAATGCGTCATGCATTCGCCTTCAATTTTTAACTTCGTTTGAGGTGATTGAATGCATATCTAAGCTTTACAATGACTCGCAGTGGCTCCCACCTCATCGAGTCACTGCCGCTTATCCTCCCAGACAAGTCTGGTATCATCTGCCTGATACCAATTCACCAACTCCGGAGGGATGGATGGCTTGGTGAGCCATATGCGCGAGATTGAACCATCGACCTTGTGTGCGACGTAGAGCACCTCTAACCACTGCGCGACATATCAGAGCGGTGCATTCAATCCTTCGAAAAAGAATCTTTTTCGTTTTTTTCTTAGACTTTGATTAATCATTTAATAGATTGAATGTCGGCGCTTTCGTCACTACATTTGTCTTAGAAAAGCCGTGCAGCACAAAAATAAAACTACGCTTCATTTTTCGGTTGCACATCATTTGTGTGTGGCTTTCCACTACAGTTTTGAATATTATTCAGTTATTGAAAACGGCAAGTCACAAACTGTCCTGTGTTTTCGAAAAGGGATTGAATATTACGTTTCCCACTCAGAGATATATTTATCAGAAGATTATGATCATGTAGAGAAAATCATGGTATATGAGGATTTTACAAAAAAGTTGAAAAATATTCTCAATAGAACTTCTAAAGAAATCACAAAAATCGTATCCTTTTGAGGAGCAATGAAATTGCTGCGTGCAGCGCATTTTGGGAGGGATCGCGTTATCTATTTAGGAATTCTTTCGTCATCTTGAAAAAAAGCTTCTCGGCTTTTTGTATGTGAATTGTTATAAAGATTGTATTGTTCTGTAGGTACTAGCGTTTATGTTCGTTTATTATGCAGCTATAAAATTATGAAAAATCCGCCATGATGTTCGAGATATCGAATGATTGCTAAAAGTTTAACGAAAGGACAAAGCAGCCCGATTGTGAAACATAATTTTATTCATACTGCTATGATTCCCTTAGAAGGCTTTTCTAGAAGCAGAGCATTGTACATAAATTTTGAGAATTCAAGCTTTTGAATAATTATCATCAGTCTAAAGGAAAAACTCTGGTTAACCAAAGGCCCAAGCAATCATGTGTTTGTATTATGAAGCACAAATGGCTTCCAATAGGTCAATCTCTCTCACAGTGCCAGGTTAGGTACAGAAATTTAGTCGAGCCAATGACCCTGGTGTTTAATGCAGTGCACCTATAAACACTGCGTTAACTCTTTCTCGAAAAAAATCAAAAAAGGGAAGATTAGAACTGTAAGTGAATAAAGCAGGTAGCATACGGCGTAAAGGATAGTTGCAATGGTGCGATCATCACGAGCACAATTCTGATTCCATCATGTCTTGCCCCATGAAGTCACCTCTTCGAAGTCGACAAATTAGTGAAAGACTTATGTGAATCAACTCAATACCTATATTGGCAGTGGCAATGCGCTGGCTCAATTATCCCCGAATTCTACGGAACCACTAGTCGATTAGCATTCAGCAATATGGAATGAAAAGACGACAAACTTCACCCACCATCTGAGTCCACAGAAGAATTGTTTGAAGATCTGACTAAGTAGATTGGTGGTCAATTTCAGCATTTCAAGCTCTGAAGAGGCGATATCGATGAGAAGTAAGCTAATATAGTACTCTAATGTATTGAAGCGTTGGTGTTTGATAACTTTGTGTGTTCTGACCATGAGCTTAAAAATCTTCAGGAATAGGGAGTGTGCGTGAGTGAATTGAATGGAGGAACTTTGAGAATCTGCAGAGTAGATGTGAAGACAAATCATTCAGAATAAAAAATACTGATAACTCAAAAATATGTACCATATGTCAATCGGAAACTTCTAAGAGCCTTACAGCAATCTATCAAAGACGATTCTTTGTGCATTTCATGTTGAGGAATTCGTCTACTTCTTTTTACGTGGTTCTTCTTCGAATTCAACACTGCTTCTTTAGCGTTTACACGAAATATATCGAGAAAAAGCGTGGAATTTTTCACTGCCTTTTTTCTATTCTGCTATTTCATCTCTGCTCAATAAAATCCAATAAGTTATTTTACTGTTTTGAAGGAAGGATCTCGTCAGTGTGATAGTGTTTTATATGCCATCGTCAGCTATTAAGGAAGAAGCTTAGTCTCAATATTGCAAACCTCCTCATGATAGATTCGGGTCGGTGACGGAAAGTGCTTTCAAAAGTCTTTTCACGCTCTCATTCTCATTGATGTTCTAAAATTAAATATTTCTTCAGCCAAGGATGTATGCTGCAGAAAATTAGTGGAAAGCATACGGTTCTCCGTGAACTTGTACTGATAATATATTTGGGAAGGCGCGAAGTTGACTAAATTGATGTTAGTGTTAATGAAATGGTGGGATTTTCTTGCACTAGATTTATTTCCGGATGGAATTCTCATTGGCAGAGTAGAATAGCTCTCTCGCACTCTAACATATTAGTGCTATAGTTGAATATACTAATGATGTCCCGTAATATTCCAGATGAGGTGGAGCATGACGTTATAAAAAGATTATATACAATTTGACTTTGGACTATTGTAATATCACAGAAAAACCTTTTGTGAAAAACTCCAGGTGTTTTAGAGCGTTCGTTCAGTCAAACTTTGATGATCGTCAGCTGGGCGCAAGAGTTTGATAATTATTACGAAGCGCTCATAAAGAGCATGCTTCAATACTCGGCATTTGTTAAGCCCCGAATGGAGATGGATGACATCTTAATGAGTTTTCCGACGCTCCATCATTTCACTCTTTTTACCTCTAACATACGCTTGCCTCTGACATTACATAACATACTCATTATGCTGCTCTATCTATGTATAACACCAACTTTCAGCTGATGTGAGATCCGAAAGCTATTAAAAATACTTATCTAAACAGTATTTTCTATCGTGCTTGCAAACTATGATGAAGACTTTTCCTAACATTTCTGTCTGACTCGTTTTCGGCTGTTTAACCTCCTACGGTATTATAAATACTAATACTGTCAGCTTTCAATCAGTTTATTTCAAGTTATAGTATAATCAAGCAATTTCATCAAAGTTGAGTAGAATCTACCAATCGCCAACCAAAACGAGTTTTCTTATTTTCCCAAAACATGAATTTATATCTCCGGAGCCTACGAAGCTTATTTTTTCCATTCCTATCAGTCAGTGCTTATAGTTCCAATTCGACATCGAACGGGTGTCGTTCACCTCAGCAGGTCATGACAGCCGTCCTCAAATATTTTACTACTAGCGTTCGCTGCAGGCGTCCTCATAGTGAAAAAAAAACAAGACTCACAACGTGATTAAGTCTCTAAAAAGAACATGAAGAATTAAAACCATCTGATCAAGTTGAACATAGTTTTGAATCAGAATTTCGCAATATATACATACAAAGATATATATCTCTTCACGAGTAGAGCCATTATTTTCTACAAATTCGTCACAGATGTCGTTCCTACTTCTTGACCGCTTTACATGTGACGGGAGTGTTGTTATTACAGATCTGAAAGCGGCATAATATTGCGAGAATACTACTACTTCCCTGTTGATTTCAATGAATCCTCTTTCTGTATGTTTTTGCAACGAAGAGCTTAATTGCTATGGTTTTTTCACATCTAGTCGATATCTTGTCATTATTGATGTGATTATGGAATTTGAAAGCAAAAAATTACCCTCTATATAAAGAATTTGTAAGAGCATTGAAGATATAGTGAAGAGGGCAAAGAACATTCGACTCCGTGCCCACCTTTTCGAACCCGACGATTATCCCTGCCCTAACGTATGCAGCAGAAACGTAATCGCTACGTAAGCAGGATGAAAGATCACTTGGCGTTATTGAACGCACAGTCGAAAGGTCGATGCTGATGGGATCCAAAGTTCCGACCTACGTCAACGATCGAAAATCACAGACGCCGTTCTACGAGCCAGGATGTCGAAAATAAGGTGGGCCGGACACGTGATGCGCTCCAACGACAACCAATGGACGAGATCCGTTAGCGACTGGATTCCTCGGGACGTCAAACGCTGTACAGGAAGGCCACCGACCCGTTGGTCCAATTTCTTCACGAAAGATATAAAAGAAAAATATGATGCTCAGTGAATCCCTAGATTATGAAGGATCTACTGGGTTACTCTTTCATGCGATAGGGAAAAATGGAAGTGTTGCTGCTACCCTCTCGAGTCACTCGACGATTAAGAGGAGGACAGGAGATACAGGTGCTAGAATTCTGTGAAATTTTTTTTCCTTTTTTTGCGACACATTTTTGAGACAAACGATGCGCAACAAAAGTAAGTCCTCGTTCGAGCTATCGACATACTACATTGGCCATAGTCACTGGAGTGCTAGCACGTTCCGAACGGTCAATTTATTTCTTTCAACTGAAGCGCGATATCTAGGTGTTCCCATTTTGACGTAAATTTTCTGTGAGACCCGGAAAAGACGCCGTGAATAGTCTCTCAACACCGTTGTTCTAGTGGTCGGTTCTCAAACAGGAAACAAATAAAAAGAATTTATGAGGCAGAAAATGGCAGCTTTTTGAGGGCAAAATTAAGAGGACCGTTCAATTGTGCATGAACCCCACAGTGCACACGCTGTCCGGAATCATTGATAATTCGAGTTTATAGCAGGGTAGTTGTATACAATTAATTAAATAATTTCAAGCAGTGTCTATGAGATAGAGTAAAAGCTCTTGAATCATCCTATCACCAAAAATTTAGTTGATAATTTGGCCACATCGTATTCTCACCAAGTCTAATAAATGTTCCACTGCACGAAGTTTCGTAAAGCTTACACTTGTGCAGGTTTTCTTTGCACAATCAAGTGAATGGCGTTCTTAAATGTTGAATTTGTTGCATGATTGCGTCTTTCTTTCAAAGACATCCGCTTGGCTTTTGAAGTAATTTGTCATTTAGAAATGAGCTTATTTCCGAGCAAAAACCCCACATTCAATTACAACTAGACGTCATGTCCAATAAACAATCCGGCGCGAAAAAATTTGAATTTTTACCGAGTGCAATTTTTCGAAGGCTAGTGGAAAGATTACGATTTTCTATTTTAACAAAAAACATCTATGCCAATTAGATGAGGATGATTTAATCCAAAGAATAAAGTTTAGACTACGGTAAGTTTCAGAATCCACGGTTTCAAATAGCATTTCATCATGCTCTTTTGGAAGCATGCTTCCGCTTTTTCTCTTATCTTCTGTACTTGTCTATCATTTATCACGTAAGAGTGATGACGCGTGTGCAGGGCATTCGTAATAGGTTCTTAGTAATGTACTCTGCAGTCGAACTCTAATGGGATCCCGAAACCCCACTCACTAAGTCTTTTATTTTTTGCGGTCTACAAGTGCTTACAAGCTCTAGGAAGATAGAAACAGTGCTTTCATGTAGCGTTAATGCACTGCAAGCTCCTGAGATCGTATGATAGCTCTGCCAAGCAGGCTTTTCTTAACTTTTTCAATTGAGAGAGCTTACCCAATCAGCACTACTTTCCTATCTGGAAGGTTTAGGGCTTCGATTGACTGCGGCCTGTCGAAATGGTAATTCTGTTTGTAATATGGCATGTGACATTCCACCACTACGGTTTTCGGGCTGATGACTATTACGGAATTGAGAGCTCAAAAAAAGCTGATTCTTCGGTTAACGAATTAGAAAGAATAATCTTTCATAATGCATAGAGCTGTTTTCACTAGGCTAAGTCGTCATTGGACTTCTGCATAAAGTTTTGCAGATGGTTTGCGAAGATGTCCTTCTAATTGTCCATTTCATGTAGCTTCCGTAGTTAACCAACTAATCGTTGTACTCCAGTTATATCCAACTAGTAGAGCCAATTGCTTACAGGAAATGTCCGCGTGTTAAGCTTGTAGGATGCTGTTTAACAGTTAATACAGCAAACGTTCAACGACCTCCATAGAGAGGATTGCCATAACAATCCAAAAAATAAAAAATTTGTGATCTGATAACATATCTTGCGCCTATCATGAGATCTGTTATGGTATTTTCACGGTGCTAGAGAGCTGTTCGGCATTGCAGCCTCATCAGTAGCACGGTGCCTTTCAGTTAAGCCAATCCCTCACAGGAGGATCAAGCTCTACATATAGATTTGTAAGCTTGAAACACGACTCGAATTATAAAAATTGCTGCAATCCGCATGAAATACGGTGTTGGATTATTTGGGAATTTCAAGAAGCTTTTACTATTTATTGCATTAACGATATTGTAACATCAATCACGAATAAGTGGTTTCTCTAGAATCTCAGTCAGATACGTTTTGCTTACTATACAAGCTCTCTCGTCCCGTTTTGGTCAATACGCCTGTCGTCGACATAGAGCGATGGCTCACGAAATTCCTCTATGAGAAATGTTTTCCGCGATCCCAAGAGATAGCTGCTCTGAACCGAAGAACTACCCCATCACCAAGGGTCATATTCTGCGAGTCTCCAGTGTACTGGAACGCTGCATTACTTCCTTGTAGCAATAGAGCCTCGAGTAGTGCTTTAGTAAAACCAGTTGATTTGCACTTTTCCACCATTAATATACTGCTTCTCTCACACAAGTGTTGGGTTTCATTTTCTAGGGTTTTAGAAAATACGTCAATCGGACTGAAAAATGACGATGTCACCGAATGCTCTTCCAGCAAACTGATGTACTCCTAATAGAATAATTTTTTCTTATATAACCCATCATCACATATACTGTGCGAATCTCAGCTCCTCATGCATTCGACTCGTTTCCTCCCATTAGCCCACCAGAAAGGTCTGCGAACATCTTGCGTATTGTCTCAGCTTCTGCTTAAAAATTAGATTTTCTCTATAAATGTTGTAAAATGGTGTCGAGACGATTTTTTTGCAATCCTGAATAACTGAGCTAAAGTAATTCTATGTGAACTTGTTGGGCAACGTTAGGGCAGGGTGCCGGACTTCGCTTCTTTAAGGCTTGCAAATAGAACGAGGAAATTGTCAGGAAACCGTAATATTGCCTCAACCGTTTTTCCACTTGTCATCCACACGCTTCACACAAACATGGCCTTACCATTGGATGATATCTTCAGTATAGCACTGTTCGGAATGTTCCGTTTTGCTCATTTTGGACCTTCCAATTACATAGATTTGTGCCAAACCGCTCTATTGTGAAAGTTGATAATTAACTCTTTCAGGATCACGTGTACCACTCATGATACACGAGCACTTTGAGGTTTTCTCGTGGACCATCGATTTTTATCAAGTTTTAAAAAGTCATTCCATAGCAGAAAAATTGCGGTTTTGATGGTGTGCTTGACTTTTGGAGACACTTTTCCAGTGAGCTGTGGCAACAAAGAGAAAATTGCGTAATTTTCTTTCAAAATGGGCAGAGTGAATTGCACTAGTGTTTACGTGGTCTTTTCACAGAGCAAAGGTTTTTCACCAAAGTTTTAGCAATTATGAGATAGCTTGAGTAATGGCAATTCTAAGTATAAACTTAGTGTTCATATTGAATTGCAAATCTAGGCTTTTAATGCGCTGTAAAAACGGTGAACAAAACTGTGTTTCGCTTCGCATCGCATGCACTGTGCACCACTAGCTTTTATTGATATACTATTGATTGTTCTCCAATTTGCAGTCACTTTTATAATGCTCAAGTTTTGTATATAATAGAATATATAAAACTAATAGATTAATACTATTATTTATTTTGCACAACTTATTAAATTTAAGAGAGTGCCAGCATCATTATGAATGCATAGTATAAGAGAGCTCTTTTTGAAATATAAAGCATTATATTTGCATCAGAGGCATACAATTATGTAGAGAAAATTTCAAACTATCTAAATATTGATAGGGACTCCACATTTCAATTCAAAACGGTGAGAAAACCCTAATAAAACACCAGAAATCGCGCATCAGTGCTGCGATTTGCACTGCGCGTTGCGACTACAAGTGGTGGTCCTCAAAAGGTTAAATCAACATCAATTACCCAATATCATTGAGATAGTTGTGTGGACAAAACTCTCTATTCGTCTCTGTGACCTACAAGGGCAGTTGTTCTACTGGACTTAATTTCTTCAGAGGAGACTAAATGTATCACAGTACTTCGTAATTTATAAGAAAATACAGCAAGTGGATCCTCCTGTTGTGGTTTATCGACCCATAGGTAGATTTTGTTGAAAGTCTATCACTGAGTAGATATTCCTCCGCAGGTATTGTAAATTTGTGCACCATTTGGAAACGCTATCTAATCGTTAATTAGTGGAAGAGTAGTATGATAGAGGGCATCAAAAATGCTTACGTGATCAAGCAAGCTGATAATCCGCATACCATCACACAACTTTATAGGTCCCATCTTCTCTCTGTAACGGGCTATTATAGCTATGGGAAACCATACCTTATCGCTGTGACCTCTGTGCTTTGAATAATTCTCAGGGGAATAAAAAATAATTTGTTAAGGCGTAGGGAAGTTTGGCAACATATGAAAGAACGTCGGCAAATTTGTCGCACATCTCGGGTCCCCCTAGAGTTTTTGTGATTTTGACGGAAACGGGATAAGTTATGTGTGAGTATAAAACGGTCATTGTCAGTGCTTAAGAGAAAATCTGCACATATGAGGTCACCCGCACTGTCTGAGAAAATGGTTTTTACGCATGTATTTTGTGAAAAATCTGACTTGTAAGAAAGCTCATTTCTTGCGCATCAAACGATTTATCACTTGTCTACACAATCTTCAGTATAGAACTGTTCAAAAAAATTGTCTGCTGCTTCACTTCCACAACAAACTGGGAGTCAACGCTTCTGAGGCTCATCGTCAAATCTACAAGGCGTACGTTGACAAAATTTGCGATGTTCGTACAGCTCAGCGGTGGTTCAAGACATTCCGTGAAGAAGGAGACCGATTGAACGACAAGCTAAGAGAGGGATGCCCACGAGAAGTTTAGCGCCAAGCGGTCCTCAATCAAATCAAAGAGCGATCACGAGTTGTACCACCGCGGAATTTTTTGCTGCTGGATAAGTGGCTGATTTGTTTTGATTTGAAAAAAGACTACTTCGACTATTGATTTGCCTTTTGCTGGAGCATAGTTGTGTACAAAAAACTCTTCCTATGCATCTCTAAAATACAACAGAACTTTTTTTTCACAACGTACTAGAATGCCTTTGTGAAAAGCGTATACCAATTGCTGTGTAGAACAGTATTTATTTTACCAAAACGTCAGATTGAATGTTTCAACGCTTTCAGAGGCCTGACATGATATTTCGAGTGGGGTACGTACATTTCGGCGTTACGCTCACGCTTTATCAGTATCACATACCTTTCGGCTTACTCCTACAACTAATAGTAGCGGCGTCGAAAATGTATCTACGTATCAATCCAGACGAACTGAAAAAATCACTTGATATAGAGGTCTGAACTGATTCTCAGTCACAGGCTTACAACCGGTAGCAAGCATATAGCAATATACCTTCAAACTGAGTGTGTTTGAGACCTCGCTTGAAATTAGGTATATGATAGAATTTATGGAAAGTTTATTAAAACGCGTCAAACGTGATCAAGGACGATGGTCACGGTCTGTGGCTCTATTGCTATATTTACATATTTAACCGACACAGATGACTTTGCCATTATAATTAACAATTCGACTTCTTCATAAGCTTGCACGAGGACTATAAGAAATCTTGTAATGAGCTTTCAAGTCCTTCGCCTTGACCGGTTTTCCAGTCAGTTAAATCGAGTGTGCATGAGTTTCTTTTCGCTTAATGTGTCTTATACCCGTATGGAGTCAAATTCATTTCGCTAAAGCACCGATAGAATTAAGTTATCTCACTAGTAAGCAACACAGTGAACAGCCGTGGAAAAGTGACTTGAATTATTGCGAATCTTGAGAAGACGAAGGTGCCAAAACGTTACCAACAACGAAGATTTGGAATCACTTGTGTATAGTCATGACTATAGTAGAATATTCCACTTATTTGATTTTGTGAAAAAAGCTACCACAAATCAAAATTCGGTGTTTGAAGCGCATTAAGTTATGGAAGTTGTTTAACAAATAGCTGACAGAACTTCAAAGGCTTAGATGAGAAAAGTTCTCCTGCTAGAGATACTTTGTCACGGAACGAAATGACAGCATTTCTCCCCACAATATCGAAAAACTCTAAATAAATGGAAGGCAAAAATAGTCGATGTGCTGGAGCAGTCAGCTATTGCATTGAATCATAAAGAGTGATGACGTGGAGCTCAACGAAATGACAAGTGATGGCTCTCCGCCTTGCATCGATATCTTCAATAACTCCAGCTGCCACCGAATCGAGCGCGCGTGGAGCTCTTAGATATGAAAAACTATGAGTCTACTCTCTTCAGAATCTCAAGACATGACAGTCTCACATTTCACTATCGACAAGACTAGGCGACTGGTCTATTACTTGTTCATGTTAATGAATTTGTCAAATCAAGCACAACTTATCGTTCCTCATTTGTGATTCTGGTCTTCGCATGGCCAAAAGCCAGTTACCCATTTCATCTAAGGTTCTCGCAAACAAGCTAATCATGAAATGTATTGCTTTGCTGAAGACATAGCTTGTTTGCTTTTTTGAAATCTATCATCTCATCTCGTGCATAATTGTAACTCTTTGCTCAAATCTGTACATATATATATATATATATATATATATATATATATATATAGATATAAATAGATATATATATAGATATATATATTGTTGAATTAGAAGTTATATACCTAATTTTCCGGCCTACTTGATTCATTTATGTTGCAATTTTATCGCGAAGTAGAATACCGCTATTGATAAATTGTAAGCCATGGATTTCCTATTGACTCGTCCTCAGTTATACACCTCCCATCATCATGCAACCTATTTTGGTGACAAACTGTTAACTGCGGTAGGAGTTTTGATCTGCCTACCAGATAGCTCTCCCAAGCTGAGAGAAATTTCCATATTCCCACTCAGGAACCTGACCAACAGTCTTTGCAGTGGCGACCAGTTATATCATGTGTAGGTTTCTAACCTTTCCAGAGTAATGTAATGCCTGTTTATTAGTGCTGAATTCCGGATCGACTCTTCTCATGATGTTGTCCGATAATTTTTTTCGCATTATTGTTTATTTCGGTTTTTCTATTTCAAATCTCGTTATCGCCAATAGACCGTGATATGTTGGGTATGTTCTAACAGCTTAAGCCAGAGGGTATGAAAGAACATGCGCTACCGCAAAATGGTGTTTGGATGGATGCCTTATGCACTGACTGACCACCACCGCGGTGCACATGTGAGCATTCGTGAAAGCTTTCTGCTGCGGCACAGACAAGATATTTTTAAGTTGGTCGAGATGTCCGAGGTTTATTATAATAATAACGCGGGCCACGCCTACTGGCTGCCTCGTGATCCTTCCAGCACAACCAAAGCCCAGATTCCATACGCGGAAGGCTATGCTTTTAATTTTCAAGATTAACACGGAATGATGTTTTGGAGACCGCTCGGCAACTATCAGACAATCAATGCCGGCTCCTACGAGAGGGAACTGTGGAAGTTGAACACAGCAGCGCTAGAGAATCCTCCTGAACGACTGAGCATCTCCAATCTCCAGGATAACGCTCTATCACCCGATACAAAGTCGATTCGCCACGTTTTGGAGAAGGTGGGGTGGAGCACAGGGACCATGTCCACCACATAGCTTTGATATTGCTCCGTCGGATTATCATCTCCTCTGCGCCTTAGAGCAGCATCCGCGAGAGAAAAAATTTGAAAGACTACAATCAGCTTAAAAGTGACCTCACCAACTTTTAAGACCTCCAGTCTCTCTCATTATAGGAAGAAAGCATCCAACCTTTAACCAGCAAATATTTGCATATCAATGATTAAGATAGTGGTTATGATGTTGATTAGCTGATTGCTTCAAATGAATAATTATGATTAATAAAGTGTATAAATGCGAAATAAATCATTAGACAACCCTATACATCTTACATTCCTCAGCTATTTCCAAGCTTTTACAAGAATAGGTATGCGGAATGCAACTCGCAAATACGCAAAATTACACATATTCTTGGCCCCTTCACCTAACACATCCATGAACACGCTGAAGTAGTGAATGGGAGAATTTTAACTAAGACGTGGCATTCGATGTAGGGTGAATGCAACGTTCTATGTTTTACAACTGCTAAACGGTTAGAGAAATTCTACGTGATCTCATCACTGAATCGCTCAAGGAAGCTCAGATGTTGAATATCATCAGGAGTACGGAATTGAAGAATTTGCAATTTCTCCATGCTCAAAGGGACTTCTTAGTGTATTACAATGGAGCACCTTCAGCTGATCCATCTAATGTGGTATTGTTCGTTGTGACAGGATTGATTGCCGACAGCTTTGATACATTAAATCAAGGAAAGAGTCGTGGCAAAGCGGTGGCTTGGGTGGTGCGCTGGCAGCGCCTTCGATGTAAATGAGATGCTGGTTCAATTTACGCCTGAAGTGAAAATTACATAGTACTACTCACTCTGTTGAAATGTTTTCATGCACTTTTTCACTCAGTATATTAGCGACGCCTAGGATACTTTGAAGAGATGGTACATAATTGATATCTCTATTGTAAAGTCATTCTGTGGTGAAATTGATCACATCTTTGTCCGTGAGAATTGGCACAACTACAAACCAAAAATAAGCTCTTGTTACTAAGAAGAAGACCTTCAATTCCGACTTTCATAGAAAATCGGTGTAGATGATTATATTATTTTTTTGGTGATAAAGGATACACTACCTTATTATAAATCTTTATTATGGCTAATGTTTGCGGATTTGCCTCCGTCAGAGCGACTATGACTTGCAACAAGTGCCAACAGCAGATGTTCTTCGTCCGATGGTGGTAGTTGTAGCATTGCATTGCGACGAATTGAGCAGAATGAGAACTGCGAATAATTCTAAGTCACATCATCATAGCTGGAGCCCTGTATGAAAGGCACCGCTGTGGACTCTACTTCATTCTTGCGGTGATCCACTCTACTCGATTCGTCTCGATGCAATGGCTACTTACATCGTACAAAAACGGCTGCAGTGGGCACTCTCTTGTAATCACTGGTGGCTTTGACGAAGGCGAAAGAGCCAAAAACTTAGCCATTAGAGAGAACTATAGAGCCTTTTGTAAGCTTCATCAGGAAGCGAAGAATGCTCATTGTCCACATTAAGACTCAATGAAAGTCGCAATTCAAGGTCTGTTTCCTCAAAAAATTTATCGAGATTTCGTCAATCAGAGCGCAACGGTACTCCACAGTGTTTCTTTGCGTTTTTGCTGATTCTGCTGCTGCATAGGAATTTGCCAAAATCAAATATTCGATTCTAATTCTTGAGATTATTAATCGTGTTCAAAGAAAATTTCAACTCGTGAGATGGTTAATTTTTAGCCATGACTTTGTCTTCCTTGAAAAAAAATTAGAAATCAGCATGCAGGCTTATTCTTTTGAAAGCCATTTTTGTATTGTCTAGTTATTGATGAATGGAATCTATTCACCCGGATTGACGAAGAACCGTCACTTAATTTTTTTCCGCCTCATAACAGTTATACATTCTACTTCAGTTTCAATGCACCTCCATGTCGATCATCAATATTCACTATTATTGCTGATTGGAATGAGAACCTCGTAGATCTTTATTATTTCTGACGTTTGTACGGTCTTGCCTTTATCAGAGCCACGATTATTCGAGCTTTCCACAGCAGTCGTTTTTCTTTCGATGTAAGTCATTGCGGCCGTTCCAACGAAACGAGTCAAGCAAGGTGGCTCACCGTACAAGTCATACACAATTGGTTTCTTTTTTGTTGGAGAGCATTAAGCAATCGAAATGATTAATTCCGTAATTTGAAAGATAGTGAAACTTGATAGGAGACTCAGCAAATTAGGCATTCATAGTACATACCAGATCTGGATCATTTTATCTATGTATTATTGATAATTTCCTTCTTTCAATTGAGAAACACTGAGATTTCTTTAGAGTTACTTTGCTGGTTTCAGAGGACTTCCCATTTTTTCATATTTTCATGTGTCTCATGAATCATGAATTTCCCAAAAACGTATGATCAATAGCGTCCTACTAGATTCACTACCAATTCATTGTGGTTTAGAAAACCTCCGGGGAGAGGTCGGCATCTCTGCGTATTGTTAGCCACGCTCTTTCACTGATCTCTTCGTCAGACCACTTTGCGTATTGCTTCGCTGCTTGACAGCCTATCATCAATCGCCTCCTGAAGACATTCCTCAATCTCTCCACGCCTTTTCTGGTGTATATAGCCAATTACTATGAACTGTGTGAAAGTCTTCTATTAGAAGAAAAGAACTTTTGTTAAGCTGTTATAGTACTTTAAGCACTCCGGGTATTTTTAACGAATACTACCGTCTTAATTTGTCGCACGAAGACAAGGCTGCTTCATAATCGCAAGATTGATTAGACATTTGTAACTGTAATCGACATGAATCTTATTTGTTTCTGGTTTTACTCCTGAATGATCCTTTAAACTTCAGTATGACTTGAGCTATTGCGTTGCCTAATTCTCAGTTTTCTAAACTTCCAGAAAAGATAGCTAAAAAAAAACTGCTTGAACTTGTGTATGCTTCGTCCAAAATCCTTTTTATATCCATTTGCGTATATTGGTAGAATATAATGTATAGAACTGCTTCCGCCTTGTTCAACACTGCTTTTCCCGAATGCAGATGCGCACATCAGTTTCGTGTACGACTTTGAAATACATCATATGTCTTCGACAATCTCACCTGGAGATATCAGTCAAGACATTTGAGTAAAGGAGTTGAAGAGCGGCTCTCGGTGTCTATGCTTCCTTTAGAAACCATTATGGATACAAATCTATCAATAATTGTACATGTAGAAAACTGTTTACTTCACTCTTTTTGTCTGTAAAGTGATATGGAGAGGCTTACGAGGTATCAAATCAGCACAGTTCATCCTCGCGAATAGGCATGGTAGCGATTAGCTGGTCATGAAAGGATGGATGAATGGTTAGCACGGAATGCGGAACTAAAAAAAACGGCATTATGTGCATCGTCTTCCGTTGGCACAGCAGCGCATATTCATGTACAAATGAGTATTTTACTATATTTAGCCGTTCCGAGGTGCTATTTATATTATTATTGAATATTAGCGAACCATACAACAATACAGTTAGTGATGCAGCTTGAATATAGAATATTTGAGGTGGCTAACGTTTCGGCGTGTCGCCTTCTTCAGAGCCTGGAGATGTCACATTGATCCACAATTCCAAAACCTCCATAGCAGAAAACGTTAGAAATTTTTTTTGGATCGCATAGTTAAAACTTTATTTTAAAACACTCACCGTTTTGATGCTTGGGTCTATCAATTATTCATTGACGACCAGCCGCTTAAGGTCAGTGCATCAGTGTGCTGTGCCTAACTCAGGCCGAAAAGATCAGGCTGAGGTATGGTTCGAGGTCACGCGTGATTACGAGGCACTAGTCTTTTCGGTTCATTTTGATGACTTTTGAATATTCTGATTTTTTTTGGAAATGAACCATATAGAGAAGTGCCTCGTAATCACGTGTGACCTCGAACCATACCTTGAGCTGATTTTTTCGGCCTGGGTTAGGCACAGCCCACTGATGCACTAACCTTAAGCGGCTGGTCTTCAGTGATTGATTGATAGACCCAAACATCAAAACGGTGAGTGTTTAAAATGAAGTTTTTACTATGTGATCCAAAATGCATTTCTCACGTTTTCTGCTAGGGTCATGGAGTTTTGGCTTAGTGAATTGTGAATCAATGTGATCTTTCCAGGCTCCGAAGATGGCGACGCCCGAAACGTTAGCCACCTCGAATATTGCATAATCAAGCTGCATTACTACCTATATTGTTGTATGCTTCGCTACTGTTCAATAAATATTATCAATAACCCTCGGAACGGCTAAACAGAAGAAAATACTCATTTATTCAAAATGCCGAGGTTAATAGATAGTCGCTCTTGGGATTTATCATGCACACTAGTTATAGGGATGTCCTACAACTTCCCGTTTACCCACACTTATGTTACAGTCGTTATTATTTGAAGATATCAATCAGCAACGTAATCACCATCATGATTAATGACATACGACTATCTGTGTCAACAGCCGATGCCTTCGTCTCAGAAAGAATGAGGCGGGCGATTAGAGAGGTAGGTGAAGCTACTTCTGAGCTGGTTGCAGTCTTTGATTTTTCATTCCGTAGATACTGGTTCAGGGCGCGAATAGACGATAATTAGATGGGGAAGTATAACGGCTATACTGTGAATGTAAGTGGGCTTAGTCCTTTTCCTCTAAATGTGACGAGTCGACTCTGCAATGTGAGGAGTGGTGTTATCCTGAGGAGGGGCGACACTGAGCCGTTTCGGACGCACTGCAGCGATCAATTGGGAGTTGTTCTACGTAGACATCAGCATTGAATGTCTGCTTGTTGTTGAGCAGTTCTCAAAACAGCATGTTCTCCCAATCCCACAAACCTCGGAGCATCACTTCCGAGCATGGAAATTGTGTTTTGGCTGAGCTGAAAGCTATGGCTGCTATGGTATTTTGACTTAGTATTCTTAAATCCTGCTAAAACGCCGGTACCGTGCCCTCTGACTGAAAATCTAGATTATTTGCCAACATACCTAACATACTACAGCCTTTTGGCAGTAACACGATTAGAAATATAATAGAAATAAACTGAATAGAGCAGTAACGTCGTGAAGCGTATCCAGGTGTCTGATAAAAATTATACGCATATCACAAGCAATCACGTGGCTCTCAGAGACGCAAATGGATCCGGAAATTAGGCTCCCTGCTTGTGCAGCGCCATTTGACATACCTTTAATTATACAAGTCAAATTGGCTAAAAACATACAATTAAGCTGATGGGAAGTTTATGGGAGGTGGTCAGATGCCGCTTCCAATAAATAGGCCCTCCCCATCCACTGAGATGAGACTGGCAAGGGAAAGTCGCCGAAATCTCGGGACCAAACTAGGCCGCCAAAATTGCAACGGGCGCCGGCCGATATCTCTCTATAACGCACGTACGCTTGCATAGGACTCCTCTATAGAGGATCTTTTGACTAATGCATGCAAGAAGGAGAAGGTACGCTCATCGGTCTTACTCAGACGAGAAAGCCACTATTCACGCTGTTTGTGACCGGTGAAGAATGTTTCTTGAAATATGCGATAGCAGAGATGTCAGCGGGACGTGGATTGATGCCGACAGTGACTATTTTCGTTATCATTGCATCAACGTTAAGCTATAATGAAGATGAAGTTGAGGCGTTCAATAAAGCCAGAAAAGTTTTCGAAGAAGACCAGATATTCTTCATGGTCACCGTGGAGTCATTAGCAAAAATTGGACTTGGAAGAACGGGTGAAGAACGCGACGTTAAAAATTACGAACTAGAATGGAATCAACAAAGTGGGAGGCTTGAGAATTAATCATAACGACCAAAACAATGCATACTTACATTTACAAGGTCCCACTCGTAGCGATGGACTTGGAGGGCCCCTAGTAGAGAGTACCATGACCAAATACATCATCACGACTTAGTGAATCAAAGACTTTGCACAGCCAGTTTAGCTCTTATTGCATAATTCTACACGAGATTAGACCATCGCTTGCCTTGCTCAACATTCCATTTTCCTCGAAAACTGTCATAAACTAATCGTTCCAATGGCCACAGATGAGATTATACCGCCAACAACAATATCGATGAATAACGGACGGTTAGCTACCGTCTTCACGAACATGCTGCGGAAGCCGGGTGACCGAACGTACCAAGGAACGCTTGTCTTTGGGTGCCTTCAAACTGATACCCTATGGGATTGCACGGGCCACAAGGAACCGAGAATTCACCTCTGAAATTGCAAAATGCATCATGTAAGCGATATGAAAGGTACTAAAGAGAAAGAAAGCAGCACTTATGATCCTAGCTATGGAGGCTGGAAAAAACGTCATTAAAGGTAAGCAAATCTTCTCAAGATGGTTGCATCTCACGTTCTGACGGAATATCTACAGCCTCAAAGAACAAAATGAAGGAAAACATTCACAACTAATATTCGAATCTCTTTAGTTGCCTCGATCTCTTATCGTCATATGAAATAAAAGACGATGGATTTGTCACTTCACCAATCTTACCTTCGGAATCTGTTCCATGCTATTCCATCGTACAAATCCAACAACACTGGTCAGCACAGGGAAGAATCTGAACACCTGAACATTTCGCTTCAGTTCTCAATAACACACTAGCTCAGATTTTCACTCGTTGTCTGTCAGATTACATTGTATTCAGTCATTACAAAACCAGCACTGTCGTGTTTTTGTTCAGAAACGAGATACCATCACGACATTGGCAATTACCGCCCATCTACTTGCGTGCGTCGTCTACACACTCTTTATTAGAGTCATCCTGCATAGAGCTGGCAAAACACTGAACGAAGGACAGCCATGCGAATATGCAGGGTTTCCAAAAGGTCTTTTTTTTACCATGGACCACATCCACACAATCACAAGGCTCTCTGAAATTCCATGAAAGCATAAGAGACCGCTCTGTCTTGCTTTCACGGAATTAAAGAAGGTCTTAAATTTAGATATTACAGAGGAAGTCATAAAAACTTTAGGCAATCAGAGCATCTCTACGCAGCATTCAATAAATCTTTGTGAACGATATGGAATTTCGTAAGCAAAATATCACTATAACAATTGCACCGTCGACGTAGGAAGATAGGTCCGATAGGGCGATACCATCTCCTCAAAATTACTGTCATCCGTCAGAACGTCATGCGGGTTTTATATAGGGCATACTTGGTGGTGACTGAAGTAATTACACCATCTTCGATTTGCTGATGACAACGTCCTTTTGACACCAGGCATAAGTCGGTGGAACGATTATCGACCGACTTCAACGCGCTTGTTAAAAGATTGAACTTCGACCAAATCTAGCAGAAGCACTATTTCTTAAGAGGATTGTCTTCGAATGCCACATCTACGTTCAACCGTATAAAAGTCTCCAATGTTCGACTTATGTGTATCTACGTCAGGAAATAAATGTGGTCAACGACCCAGCTCTCAAGTTAAGTAGGAGGAATCGAGTGGTTAGAAGAGCGTTCGACAGTATCGAGAATGTGGTGAAGAAGACGGAGGAACATCCGTCTCTGTGCCCCCTCCCTTATTCCTGTCTCAGTATATGCATCAGAAGCCTCGAAAGGTCAACTTTAAGTCTGTTCCATTTTTTGCGAATGAAAAAGGATCCGAAGTTGTGACTTATGTCAACGATCGAAAATCAAAATGCTGTCTTACAGGCCAGGCTATCAAAGATAAGGTAGGCCGGACACTTAATGCTCTTTGATGACAACCGACGAACGAGAGACGCTGCCGGCTGGGATCGTCTGGATTCCAACTTACAAAAATACCACTGACCCAATGATTCGAATTTTTCACGAAAAACCTAGGATAATGATGTAAAATTAGACGAATTTTTGGAGCCAGGGAAACCACCGGATAAGTTCTGCACATGACAAGGAAAACTCGAAGGAAAATGGAAGTTTTAATTGTGCCAGCTTGAGTCATTTGATTATCAGTGGGATGACAAGTGACAAGTGACTGCTGTCAGCTGCTTAAGTGGGATTGGTGCCGTCATACGCTTGCCAGACTAACCCCGTTACCCGTTGACTGCTGACAGCTTTGATACCCTACATCAAAGAAAGCGTGATAGGAAGCCAAAGGCCACGGTGGTGCATGCTAGTGCATTCCCCGATATGGTTGAAACACGAGCTGAACTCCCGCATTAGCCTCAGAGCTTTGCTGGATACTACTCAGCATTTTTAGAATTCACGTATCTTTTTCTAAATGACTTTTGTCTAAACCTATTGGATTCTCAATGTCTTTTTTGCTTCATTGTAGAACCGGCTCGACGCTAATACAAAACGTTTTTCGGCTTACGTTTCAACGCAAATCAACTCGTTCTTCAGAGCTAAAGTGATTCGCGACAACTTTTCGCAGAAATTTATCCGTGTGACGCTGGTCTTCGTATGCATATCGTGTCGAATTTTTCGAAGTGAAACATCGCTCGGGAGAAGTGATTTAATTAAATAACTAAAACTCTAGGAAAAAGTGTTTTACCTAGCTCTGTTAGCTTATCGAAGGAGAGCAAAAAGACATTGGCGACTTTCTGCTAAATGGGAGCACTCATCTAGTTCAGCAGTTGTTGCTATAATCCAAGCTCTTCAAAAATTTTCCACTTGAGGAGGAATGTTTTGTGAAAATTACAAGAGAGATAATCATTTCTAGCTTAGTTTCTCTACTATTCACTGTACCTATCGTTATCCTTTTCAACTTAGTTATAAACTCATGTCAAATTTTACTTCGAGGGAAATCTACAATGTGAAATTAACTAAATCGCTCCACTCATCGATGGATAATGAACGTTCTCAAAATTCCAAGACTAACTACGAAACATCACATTGTTAAAATAGTGGGCTTCTCACATTTGTGGGCAAGCTGATGGGGTTTCAAACTCAAATCCGTGATTGATTATTTATATTTTTGCCCATATTTTTGATCTCTGAGCGCATGTGGCGCAGTGCTTAGAGGTGCTCTGCGTCGCACACTATGTCAATAGTTCGGTCTCACGCTCATGGCTCACCATGCCATCCATCCCTCCGGGGTCGGTAAATTGGTACCAGACTGATCTAAGACTTGCTTGGGAGGATAAGCAGCACTGACTCGGCTCAGCGTGAGGCCACCGCGAGTCCTCGTAAAGGCCAGATATGCATTCAATCACCTCAAACGAAGTTAAAAATTGAAGACGAGTGCATGGCATATCCGTCAGGGATTGATCAACGCCGAGAGCTTTATCCTAAAGAGCTTTTTATTAAAATCTGCTGCTGTATCATCAGCCTAAGCTTTATATATATATATATATATATATATATATATATATATATATGTATATATATATGCATGTATATTTTTTGAAAAGAAAGTATATCTGAGCTTAGTGTAAATACTATCAGATCTAAGATATGAAAACGTAGCCGAGTGGCTGTGATACTTATCGAAGTGCAGCGCGCGCCAATCTTCACCCTCAACACTCGACAATCAACAACAAACGTCATATAGAACGCTATGGCTAGGTTATCCTCGTTTTTTGCAAAGAGACTTGCTCAGTCAGTATACTTCGACGTTCAAGAAGAAGACAAAAAAAACAAGTAGAGTGCTAGAAGTACTGCGACCTGTGAGGCTAAAAAAATCTGTGATACGAGTTAAATCAAGTGATTAATTGATTATGAAGTCTAATGAAAGTCGTTGGAGTATCCAAATCATTGAATAAAGACTGTCTCATTATACTTTGCGAAGAATTCTATCTTCTAAGACATACAGAGCATCTTTCATCTTTTTTTTTTTGTCAAAACTTTTATTTCGAAGACAGGGTTGACTAGAAAAGTGTAATTTGATACAGGTGAGGTATATAGGCCTCAGAACGCATTGTTAGAGTATACTGTAACACGCTTTGCTACAATAATCTAAAAAACAAGTATTTTTTTGACTTTGGAAAAAATTTAAGAGAAAACGACATTTCACAGAAACCAGCACCCAGATAGGTATAAAAGAACTCTCTGGTAGACTTCCACTTTCTCAAAGGTTCTGGTTGCTGGGAAATATCGGCAGGTGTCCAAAGACCACTCCAGCACTCACAATCAGATCTCATTTATCAGCGGATTAAGCCTAAGCGCTTATTTTATTTCAAATTTGCAATTAGTACAATTTCCGGATGAAGCGATATTCTCGAATATTCCTGATAATTCTCAATTTTTCAAATTGGTTTGATTTTGACGGTAATTTTCCTCGAATTCCTCTTCAAAATCTATCTATCGCGTAGTTAGACTCCTAATACCGCTCTCAAACTACTTAATCTAAATTTTACATCATCAAGGAGTCAGAGTCTGACGGTGGCCAGCTATTGCTTAGTTTTAGATTTTTCACTATACTAATACGCATCATTGTAGTAAATTCATAATTTCATACATCCAAACCATCAATAAGGAACACAAAGCGCACTAACTCAAAAGTCCGACTATCACTAAACCTCGACATGATCGAAGAAATGTAAAGTTTCTCACAAACTGTCACGAACCTCGTGCAAGTTTTTGAATAAAGAAAAGGACAAAGCGCACTGTTTACGCGTACATTAAAATGCGCAAGTAGGACTTGGTCCGATCCTACGTCCACTACAAATCACCTCTCCTTCCATCTACGATCAGTGTGTCAGTACTGACATTGAGAACGCCGGCTAGTCACATCGGCAAATTTGAATGAATGCTGACCGCGTTACCCTATATTCTTTAACCTTTGTCTTCAATTAAGTTTACTTTTATTCAAAAGCAATAACATAACTTACTTGGGAAAGATGGAAACAATCTAAGCAGATAATAATAAAACTAAATAGTTTGCCGGAATGTAACCACTCATTCGATATCTGACCCAACTGGATTTTGTAAACCCAGTTCTCACTTCTTCTTGCGGAACTTATTCTGAGATCATTTGTGCCTAGATTTCCGGTGGTCACCAAACTCCCATTTTTATTGAATATTTGAAGGATAATTTCGTTGGAAGCTGCCCATCACTCGGATTCTCCGATCTCTGTGCTCATCGGAAGTTGGCGAGTGGAATCGTATTAGTATCAGTGTTTAGACAGCAGTCCTCGTCAGACATCAACATCGCCTAGCATCTCATTGTCTCCGAGCCATTTGAGTGGATTTTTGACTAATTACATTTCGAGAAACGGACACTGACGATAAAGCCACAGCAAAATGAAGCAGTTCCATTTTCGATCTTTCAGAGTAGTACAATGGTTTTTCCTAATGTGTCATCATATTGTCGCGACTGTTTGTATTCATTCACTATTTTGAATATTGCTAGTGCTATCTGAATTCCTTTTTTATCTCACACTTCGTTTGGTGTTCAGTCCCGGTTTTCGTCAGCTTTGTGACATCCGTCGGCATTTGTTTATTGAGAAGCTTAATGATGCGGCCAGCATAAATTCTTTAGATACCCTCCCACTCAAAAAACCTTGAATTCTTCTCAAGATTCTCCACCTGATCGTTTAATATCCAATTTCCGTCTACAATCAGTGAAATTATAATTCCAATCCGTGGTTTCAGTCATTAACATTACTTTTTCTTGGCAAAAATGTCAATTGCTTCATTTGCTCACACAGTAGAGGAAAAGTAACATTTGTAAACATTATACTTTTCAAGTTTTATTTCGGATTTTGATGCAGCATTGCAATCCTCTTGCGACATCTTTTCATCTCCAAGTCGCTGTGTTTCATCAGCACAGTAGATGAAGCATTTGATGAAAAACTACGTATGCTGTATCCTTACTCCCATACGCGGCTTTCATGGATGGCATTGTGCTTATTTGATCACTTCCGGAGTGAGACTACGATGGAAAGTCAAAGTTCGAAAACTGTCGTTGGAAACTAATAGGTTAATCCAAAAATGGCTGGTTAATCCATGAACTGTTCTCATCGCTTTCAAGTTTTCTTAGAAGAAATTTCAATAACCTTTCATCAACTTCGTTATATTGGGACTGTGTATTGCAGCTCTTCTCACTTTTTGCTTTCTGCCATGTATTATTTCGAATACTTAGTTTAGAAAGATCTTAACCTGGTTTGAATGAAAAGCAAAAAATGGAAAGCATGTCGTTCTGCTTAAAATGTCAAGCTTCTACGTAAACGGAAGGTAGTTACTTGAATTATGACCACACGGCCGTTCACGGAAGGACTTTCAAACGCAGAGCTTATTGAAGATTAGAAAGTTTTGTACCACAAAGATGGATCTTTACGAGGAAAAAGTGGTGGACGTAAAACAGCAGATTAGTACAATTACCTGAAGCCGAAACTCGAAGCCGTTGCTCCAAAAACTACCCAGGGGAGGGAGGAGAGGGGGAAATTACATGAAGACTGAACATATCCCATTCAACAATCGTTTGCTGATCTCTGGGGCCGATTTTTCGTTAACTCTTTAGGGTGTAGCCATTTTATCTCCTTGGACTAACAGTAGTGATTCGATAGCTGAAATCTCGATGATTTCAAGGCGTTACTCAATTGCCGAGAAAGCCTTGTTAGTGCAGGTAACAACAACAAGAACATTACGTTTCACCACCGTGGCGCAATATTTCCACGACTGGCTTCTGTGCTTGACTGTTAACAAGACATTTGGCGCTTATCAGATAGCTTCAAAAATCGTAACTCTCCAACTGTGCTTGGTTCTTAAGAAGTATGAGAGTATTGCTCTTTGCACTTATGGATATATGCACCAAAAGCGTATGCGTTAGTGGAGGAGATCGTCATATCTCAGAATATTGAGAAGATTCTTGTAGTTGTTTCAAAACGGTGTAAAATTTACTAATCAAATAACACGAACTGCTCTCTTTCAATATGGCAGTTGAAATCGCTGCGCCTAGTATGATTGTATAGCAGCGCTATCTTGATATTTTATCAGAAATTCTCATCAAAATTTCCGGGTTTCTCGCAAAGTGTAAGAGCGTTTGTTCTACCTTTCTATTAGTACAAGCTTTTCTTTTTGAATTCCGAATGAGCTCGCTATGAATTTCGTGTGAAGGTCCAAGTGCATACATAGTCTTCTTTCCGTACATACAACGCTTCACAAAGACCTTCTCAAAAGCAAAATATGGTACTAGAACTCCCAAAATCTTGCCTATCAGCTGGTATCAAAAGCTTGGGTATTTTTCTGTTTGCCGCTACAAAGGATTGTAAAGACCCTTTCAAAAATGTAAATGCAGCGTTAGAATAGTCATTTTTGTTAAGTTGAAAAACGACCAAAAGTCTAATGAGAAAGCTTTGTCTGGCAAAAAATCCAAGGTGATACGAGAATTACTTAGAATGCACGCCGTTCTCTAAAGGCTAACCTCGGCAGTCTTCATTGAGAAGACACGGATTTGTTGATAACAAGGATTACTCTTTACAATGCTGGCTGGACTTCCCACAGATTTTGTCTTCTTTAAGGTTTGAAATGGTCCATGTCCTTGACACGAAAAGCACGAAATATGAAATTAAATAGCGCTAGAAATTAAGAACTTCTTTGAACACATTTGTAGAAGTCTCCGATTGAGTATATCACCAAGATATGACCAATCTGCCATCAAGCATGTGCGTCTTCACGTGAAATACTCAATGGCGGACGAATATGGACGTGTGAACTACTATTCTGACTCCAATGAGATCGAAATTTCGGTTCCATGAGTTTTTTAAAGAGGTTTTTGGAGTATTCGGCTGAATAAGTTGTAACAAATTCACCTTATAACATCTGTCAAGCTAAAATCCAGCAACGTTAGTGCAACGATTCAGCACGCACTCCTAGAATGAGTGAGATAATCCCAGCTAACGCAAACATTTTTGCACACCACTCTGCATTATTGGGTATATTGTAACATTATACCATCCCAAATGGCGGTCAAATAAAATGATTTCTGATTGATTATTGAAATCCAACAAATATCAGTCAGTACTGTACTGAATGAACTTCACCAAAAATAACATAGAATGTGCTTCTACGTGCTCACAAAGAAAGGTTTCTTAGGTTTGTCACATTTCACTATAATCATAGGAAAGCTCCGTAAGACAAAAAAATTGCTCTGACCAACTAGTTAGTAAAATGTATTGAAAGCAAAAGCCCATGACAAACATAAAGAAAAGCGAGCATAGCTAAGGTACCTGCAAGATCAACTACGTCTTGATTTGTCAAGTTGAACGAACGTGTAACAAAATGGGATAAAGCTTGTTCGTACGATGATCAGAAGCATAAAATACATATGTGTTTGGAGTAATTTGTTTCCATTGATTTCCTAAAAAACTAGCCGATTAACTGTTGATCTGAATTCGTAGTTGACAAATTCTAAGACTACGGCTTTAGGCATCCAACGACAAATCTCATATATAAATGACGTTTAGCATTTGATCACCATATGGCTTATTTGTTTTCGAGTTATTGACGATTAGGATAGCGATGGCCGCAACATATAAGAGGATGAAACTCGTCGGATTTCAAATGCAAGAATTGCCGCTTACCATCTATTTAATCACTTTGTTTAAATTCGGTGGCTTAAACTAAGAATATTTTTCTGGGATACTTTTTACTCGAAAGATCTTTTCATCAAGCTGTAGCAGCAAACGAAATTTTGTTTCACATTCGACGTATTTTAGCTAGATAGGGCTATTTTTCTACCTTCTAAAATATTTGATAATTTGAATTTCGTTGATTCAACAGTGCACTTAATTTCGGAAAAGACCTTTTCAGAGGGCTATTGCAGCCGAAAGAAGATTACCTTTCTCCTTCTGCGCGCATTATCGCACGTGTCTCAAACCGCTATCTCAATGCTTTCTCGAAAGGGCGCGATTTTCGTCACTTTTAAGAAAATATACTAATACTTTCGTGAATATAGCTCTCGCGGTTTATAAATTTAGATGGAACTTGTTTCTATCGTTCCAAGGCTATGATTTTTTTCATTTTCGTTTATATTGCTAAATAAATCCCAAGTAAGCTTAACTTTTAGCAGCCTGAGCCTGGAAGTGAAACACGTAGCAATCTTATCGCTCATCAATGTACTACGAAGTCCTTTCGAAATGCCACACTCAATTTCAAAAGTAATAAATTTGTTTTATTGAATAACTACTAGAAAAGATCATCTTAGTACAGCGCATTGAGTTGTCCTTTTCAAAAACTAGGTACACCTTTTGAATCAGCAAATTTTAAGCTTCCTAGTGACATTGAAATTTTAGATAATAGCTCTGTGCAGCGAAAAATGAGCCGAGTGTAGGACATAATTCTATTTTTTCTACAGTGCAAGAGCAAGGCTCTTCACGAAGAAGGCAGATATTGAAAAATTTTACATTTCAGCGATTGAAGCCTACTAAAACTCTAGAAAAAAAGGCAGAAAGGGCGTGAATGCTGAAAGGCTGACCATGGTAGGAGATATCAGAAATGATACATCGGCAATTCTCAAAGGCCATTGTCTACGTCAAATACGCATTCATTCAGCTTAACCATCTGAAACGTCCGTAAAATGAGTGATCATTTCCGAATACTTAATCGTTGATATTTTTATCAATAATCAACGAGGACTGGTAGCATTAATCAGAGTAATGCGTAATTTGAGAATTAACATCTGAAGAATTCACAATTCGTATTTGTGATGAGAATTGAGTCGATTATTGTGAGTCATCCATCGAATATTCGCAATACTCTACCAACTAATTCTATTGCTTCGCCTAAGTAGTAATAACTCGTCATGGTGTTCACCATGACTTGCTCCTCGCACGCGGCTCGCCTGGGTTTGAGGAAGTGATACAGATGGATGGACAATTCATCTACTATTCATTCACGGCAATACGTTTCTGTATATAATGCTCTGAGAGTGATAGGCCAAAATCCAACTTCTTCATGGGAACATGACGAGCCTGGTTGATTGTTTGGCGAAGAGACATGACCAAGTTATCCAAGGCGATGGGTAAGACTAACTAGATAAACTAAATCCACTGAAAATTGACCACATTGCTTAGAGTGACTAGCTGTCGTAAACGTCGAAACTTCTAGATTTAGAGGACAAAGTTCTGAACTTATTCCTCAGGGCGTATAGATTCAATGCTTTCATTTTCGAGTGCAATAGTAAGAAATCATGCTTCTCACGGATGACCGAGCTGAACTTGCGGAAAAGCTTGCCACCGAACATCAAAATATGAATCTGAGTACAACACAAATTCCTTTAGAATATAAAATGTGTAAGCAACACTTCGTAAACTCAAATTTGGATTCTAACAGGATTGAATACATTGATTAATGCCGATGTCAATCGAAACTCGGTCTCTAGAGCTGTCAATACAACTTTTACTAAATAATGAGTGATTTCGATGCGAATTTGGCCTTCCATAGTGCATTTTTGTGATTAGAAAACGAATTAAAATTAAAAAAGAAGAACTAGGAGATGGAAAAAAAGCATTTGCGCATGGACCGCATGGTATGAGCATGCCTGTCTTCAGGTATGCATAATTCAGGGTGTGGAGTGAATGAGCACAAGTCTTAGTTTTGAGGCATTCGGATTTGAATTATAGGGCAGTCCGGCGTGCTGACTGTGTCATGGAAGATTTCTCTGCTGGTTTGATAACGTTGGTGCAAAAGTCTTCGTTGCGACGTTTCCGCTCTCAATCTGGGAAAAGTAGAGCATTTAGTCGCTTGAATTTCTCATAACTCGTGTGAGCATGATTCGCTGCTGTTGCTTCTCGTCCAATTGTTCGAATCTATACTTTTTATGAGAAGTTGACTATGCTGTGCCTAAACTCTTCCCACCTTCGCCTTTCCTGCTTGTCCAATTCCTACAATATTCTTAATACTACACAGTAACGGTCATTTAGGTGGCTAACCGATACGGTGGTGGGCTCGATGGTAGCTAGCAACCTCCCTGGACAAGCGCATTTCAGAGTGCTCTCAAAAACGGAGTTCATTTCGTTAAAAAATTACCTGAGATGGGTCTATTGACCCTATATTGCGATTTACGTCATAAATTCCTCTTAAACGAGCCATAGCTGACTGCATTTCCCAGACATAAGAGTTGATTAATTACCGCACTATGTCGTCAGGTAAATCTATACGCTACTCTCAGTTGCTGTGTGTGCACTGATAGCACTTCAAAAAAAAAATTCTCGCTAGGCTTATTGGCAGTACCTATCCCATTCTCAAGTTTTGATCTAACATATGTAAGAAGTTTCAGGAACTGAATAGTAAGATACTTCATCAAGTGACCATGCATTAAACGATGAGAGAAATTTCCATCTTTAACAAGGAGTTCGAGAAAGTGTTAGAGCTATCGAGATAGAAGCTATACGTAGATGTCGCGACACCGGATACCATCACGTGTTTGCTGTTTGAATAAGCACATATCGTTATTTACTTTGAACAATCCCATCAAAATTTACTGAACAGATTTCAGCACTTATCTCAACTTATTTGTTCTCCTTCATTTATTCTACAAAAAAGTCTTCAACTATTTCTAACCTTCGTTTCGAGTGCTTCTTGAGACCACACCCAAATTTTGATATGCTTGATAGATATTTTTGAGCCATGAATGCGGTCCATTATGAGCACTCATACAGTGTAGTACACTTGTTTCGGCCTTCCAGCCTCGTTAGTTTCACGGTGCTTTTCGGTCAGTTCCTCGGAATCTTCCTTTTACATAGAGAATTCGACGACGAACGTTTTACACACATCGATAAGTGTTAAAGTCATCGAACGGGCAGTGTTGTACATTTGATTGCTCTTGGCTGGTAATCGTGAGATATCATACCTTTTGTTTTGATTTTCTCTTGCTCATGAATGTCATAGAATACTGATCAAGACGAGCAACAAAATGTTAGAGAAGAAGACCGTTTCGCCACCAAGCTTACCACCTTGCTTACTGATACACTGATACACTGCCTTACACACATACTGCTACTGCGTTTCTCACCATCCTGAGTAGACATTACTCATAAATCATAACAAACCATTAAAGGTGTAAGATGCTTTCTGATGTAAAGATGTTAAGTTGATGAAATTTCATTTTTACTTGATTTATACTTCCTATATGCCCTGACAAGAGCGCATGTGGCGCAGTGATTAAAGGTGCTCTGCGTCGCACACGAGGTCAATGGTTCAATCACGCGCTCATAGCCCACCTAGTCCATCCAACTCTCCGGGTCAGTAAATTGGTATCGGACTGGCCGTACATTTGTCTGGGAGGATAAGCAGCACTGACTCGATACAGTGGGAGGACCGTGAGTCATTTCAAAGGCCAGTTATGCATTCAATCACCCCAAGCGAAGGTAAAAGTTGAAGACAGTTGAAAAGTTGCATGGCGCATCCCTCAGAAATTGATCAATGCCGAGAGCTTGATCCTTTTATCCTTTTATCACCTGACAAATGCTGCACACCATAAAATTGCTAGTGTAGAATATGTAGAATGTTTCTGCTAACGTGGCAAATGCGAATAACAATAGTAAATATCATGGATTTCTAGTAAACAAGGATGAATTTTCCGAGCAACCGTATTAAGGCCAACCGAAAACTCACTCATTTTGAAGGGCTATCGAGACGAGGGAGGGGACTTTGAAGAGCTGAAGAGCTGAAGAGCTCTGAGAAGGTGATATTCCTCGGAGTCATTATTTGAATTGAGTTGAACAACTTGTAAAAACTGTGATATAGATGCTATACACAAGGACTGATAAAACTCGATCATAGTGATCAAGTGTCTGCATGGCTGGCTATGTGACGAATTCTAAGAACTGTTCATTAATTCATCTGCATTCTTCCCATTTAGTCAATTAATGGCTTGGTTGAGTAAACGTGCTAGGTATATATCGCCTACATACAAGTTCATCCAAGTACGTCACACAAAAGGCATAACTCATCTTTGCCTAGCACCAAGAGCCCGGCCCATTTGTTAATTTACCGGTGCGTCGCCACAACGGCATTGTTGTTTCAAGGTCCTTATTCACCATTTTACGACCTTCGTCTGACGAGTAGTGGGACCGAATTCCATCAAAACATAAAAATCTGTGCGGCTGGTATCATGCTGTAGTACAAATCAATATACAATGATTGATTCAAATCACACAGGACACGTTTTCACAATTCATTGTCCAGATCCCATCACTTCTTGTATCAGTTCGTTTCCTCTATGCGCCTTCCATAACATTTTCCAATATTTCACGTGTTTTCTCAGCGGCTGCTACTTGGGGATTTTGTCTAGTACCGTAGAATACTGGCGAAATGATTTTTTTTTGCAATCTTGAAGACTGCCGAGCTAAGGCGCTCCTAGGCGTTTGACTGACAGATTAAAAGCGACTTATAGGTAGGGAATCGACTCACAGTTTTTTTATTACCTTGGTTTTGGTATACTTCATCACCAACCACCACGCTACCCTTTCTCCTTGAAAAAGTCGCGCAAATGCTTAGTGAGCATCTTTGGGTACTTCAGGTTTTAAGGAGAGAGTATCCTTAATTCAACTTAGCTCAAATTTTGAAACAATGCTGATCTAGAAATGAGTATGGCAGTGTACTTATTCTAGAATCTTCCTTAATATCCATTGTTCTCGATTTTTATGCCAATTTCTTACATAATTCTTCTACAATTTCTACTTGAAGTACAGCTTCCTAGTTCTCACTCCTGTCCCAGGCAGAATATGAAGTATTCTCAGATGACCTCACAAAAATGAGCTCCCCTTTTTTGAACTATACGGTAGAAACATTTAGCAAATGGCTCATTTTTTAAACAACTAGTAATACTTCAAATAGTTTCATCTTCTTCCATGTTAAACTTGTAGTAAGCAACTAATTAATTTGTAACCTAAGCAAAGTTACTTGAATGCTCGTTGCATGAGTTTCCAAAAACAAGCATCCCTTAACTCAAAAAACAAGTTGAAACAGTGAGATTTTCAACTTTACAAATGAAGCAACTGATTGGTGGTTATCAAAAATAGCTCTCTAATTCGTATTGCTGTAAATCGCTACCTTTGCATATAATTAAATCTCTCGAATAGCAAATTATAATGATGGCAATTGGTTCGCATACAGATACTACCCATTACATAAGTCACTAGGCAACAATGAGACAAATAATCATCACCATTTTACTATTTTGTGGATGCTTTTATTCCTTCCGAAACAAACTAAGAAAGGTACTCACGACCGACTATCTCTTGATCTTGATACAAAATAGAATAATTCAGTGTTTTTTTTTGTCAAGTACATCCAAGATCGTTAATAATATGTTCATTGAGTACACTAGAGATCACCTGTATCACCTGTCGTCCCGTTGATCGTCGAGTGACTCGAGTGGGTACCAGCAACTCTTCCATTTTTCCCTATCGCGTGCAAGAGTAGCCCAGTGGGTCCTCCTTGCTCTAGGAATTCGCTGAGCATCATATCTTTCTTCCATCGCTTTCGTAAAGAAATCGGACCAACGGGTCAGTGGTCTTCCTTTAGAGCGCTTGACGTCCCGAGGAATCCAGTCGGTAACGGCTCTCGTCCATCGGTTGTCGTTGAAGCGCATCACGTGTCCGGCCCACCTTATTTTCGATATCCTGGCGTGTAGAACGGCGTCTCTGATTTTCGATCGTTGACGTAGGTCGGAAGTTCGGATCCTTTGTCTCATTTGTGAAATACGAGATACTCCTAGCATCGACCTTTCGACTGCGCGTTCGATAACGGCAAGTGATCTTTCATCCTGCTTACGTAGCGACCAGGTTTCTGCTGCATACGTTAGGGCAGAGATAATTGTCGAGTCGAAAAGGTGGCCACGGAGTCGGATGTTCTTTGTCCTCTTCACTACATCTTCGATGCTCTTAAACGTTCCCCAAGCCGCTCGTTTCCTCCTGCTCAACTCTGGGGCTAGGTCGTTCATCATGTTGATTTCACGACCTAGATAGATGTAACTGGAGCATTCGGAAATTGTCGTTCCGTTGAGCGTGAATGGGGCATTAGAAACCCATCCGTTCCTTATGAACATTGTTTTCGTTAGATTCAGTTGAAGACCGATCTTTCCACAGGCGTTATCGAAATCAGTTAACATTCGTTCCGCTTGGCTGATGTTTGGTGTTATGAGAACGATATCGTCAGCAAAGCGAAGATGGTTTGATTGTCGACCGTCAATTTTCACTCCCATTTCGTCCCATTCTAATGTTCGCATGACGTTTTGTAGGGTGGCAGTGAATAGTTTTGGCGATATTGTATCGCCTTGTCGAACCCTCTTCTTACGTCAATGGTGATATTGTGGTAGAATGGAGATATTCTGGTCGTGAAATCTTTATAAAGCTCACGAAGGATCATTATGTACCGAGTAGGGACGCCCTGGTTATCCAGAGCCTCTATAACCGCTTCTATTTCCACTGAATCAAAGGCTTTTTTCAGATCGATAAAAGTGAGACAGAGTGGTTGTTTGTACTCTCGCGAAACTTCAATGAGTCTTGTGATCGTGTGGATGTGGTCCATGGTACTAAATCCTTTTCTGAACCCTGCTTGTTCGCATGGCTGTCCTTCGTCCAGTGTTCTGTCAATCCTGTTCAGGATGACTCGAGTAAAGAGTTTATAGACAACGGACAGCAAGCAGATTGGGCGATAATTGCCTATGTCGTGAAGGTCTCCCTTTTTGAACAACAATACGGTCTTGCTGGTTTTCCATTGAATAGGGACCTTGCATTCTGGCAGGTAACGAGTGAAGAGCCGAGCCAGGGTGTTGATGAGAACTGGCGGCAGGTTCTTCAGGTGTTCTGGTCTAATCCTGTCTGGACCGGGTGTTGTTCTGTTTTTCACCGACGATATAGCATGTCGGATTTCGGAAGGAAGGACCGGTGGAACGACATATTCGTCCTCCTTCAATTTATATGACGGTAAGAGAACATGGCTAGCGAAGAGATCCGAGTAGTACTGGTGGATGATTTTCTCCATAGCCCTTCTGGAAGCTGTAAGTGTCCCGTCAGGGTATCGGAGTGCAATCATATAACTATACTATAAGACACTAAAGATACACTACAATAAATGTAGAATGGCTAGAGTTTCGGTGAGTTTCGTCTTTTTCAGACTTGATACGATGGAACCGATTTGCATTCATCTACTCAACCAAATACTTTAACTTCGCAAGAAAGACGTAATAGACCAAGTTTGGATCGCATAGTGAAACGCTTCACTTAAAGACAGTTACCGTTTAGTTGTTATGAGCTAATTACTCATTGGAGACAGACCATGGGAGCCTTGTATGGGTAAGAACGTACTTGATTCAGGTCGGGCACATTATCCTGAGGTATGGTGTGAGGTCACGGGTAATTATGAGCATTCCTCTTTGCGGGTTCATTTTTAGACTTCAAGTATTTATCCAAAGAGCTTCAGGAGCTTTTTGCGCAGGTGTTTGGGTTCTTGCGAGGGCAGTTAATTTAAGATCAAAATCTATGCCTTTTTTTTCTGTGTTGCTGAAAGAGTCTTCTGATTGGAGCTACGTCTTGCAGTTACGTGTTCTTTTCTGCTCTGCTTAACAAATAAAAACACTGACTTTAAGAAGTTCCACTAGCCCAACTGTTGTTTTATTACGCTGCATACGTTCAAGTGAAAAGTAGCTGTGAATGAGCACTACTTTCGAAGCAAGTTGTTTCTGCTCTCATATTCTCTCTCTCTCTCTCTCCTTCTCGTTCTGTTTCCTTTAATCATTGTTATGGTAATGCAATCACATTCTCCTACATCTCAACTAAGGTGCACAGTTTCTCAGCAGTTGCTTCTATCCATTCTCTAACTCATACATCCAACCATTCATAGTGGAACCCATACATTTCCAACTCACCATGACAACAATTCAGTGGTAACTTATAAATTTAGAAAGAATCTTTTTCCAAATGTCGAAGCCTTTCAATGGAAAGCAGTAAAAATGACTGTTTTGTCAAGTGACAAATTTTGCCCATGTTGCTATAACTCTAGGCTCCTCCACAGGATCGCGCCGCCACCTGCTCCGTGGAAGATATTGGAGTAAGAAGCGCTAAGTTCAAAAATAGACCCCTAAACCATTGCCCATCAAATTCTGTTTACTTTTACCGCTGAGTGAAATTTGCACAGAGGATATCTGCCTAAAGCGCGAGTTGAAGTATGATCGGCCATCTCGATCGTGATAAGGAAGCATAAATTTTGAGAACCACAAGAAAGTCTTATCTTTATAAATGACTTTTTTCGCATCGCCATCTTCCTCCTATGAGACAGCTCGTTCCTTGTTGTGCCACTATGACTAATCCCGTAACACCCAGCATAGGAAAGGCTTTCATGTAGCACGAAAAATAAACGTCATCAATATGAAAGATAAATAATGAACACAGTCTAAAATGCTCATATAAAAGGCCTACGAAAGAAAGCATTTTCTTTATTTGAGTAGAGTTGTAAAGAAAGCATTGATTTAACACAATACTTCCCACTTTATTTCTCTTCGACATATTATCTTGTCCTTAACGAATTTTTGTCTAAAGGGCATTTTACTATATATTCTCTGTAACCAGAAACAGTGCAGCTTTAGTATAATAATTTCACGAGAAAATCCATACTTTGCACTGCAATATCATAATGGTTATCGTCTCCTCCCCTCGAAAAGCACCTAAGTTCAAAGTCATTACCAAATTCGAAAAATTTCAAATGATAATGCAATTTAGAATCCATTAGACAGCTTTATGATTTTTCGCTACTGCTGAAATGAAAGCGAACCATTGATTGCATTAACAAGCTCTCTTTGGCCAACTTATTCATAAGATTAGGCAAAAAGATTTCAGTGTTACCCTTAGTGACACAACAAGACGAACATTTGAGAAGCCACCTATCCTAAGACTATAGAGCGCATCCCCTGCGAAGAATGATCATAAGACGTAGAAGTTCAGAAAAGCTGCCATGTGCTCTTCAAGCGATTTAGATGGATTAAAAAGATAGGCTTTTTCTCAGTACCGCGTTGACTGAGGAGTACTCTTCACGCAAATACATACCTAGACGATGCTCCTTTGTATACTCGGATTGTATCTTGTACTACTGATCAGTGAAAGCCTTGAAATCAATCAACTTAAAAGCGCATAAAGAGTACGCGGTCTGAGTCGAAAAAATATGCTGTGCACCTAACCTAGTAAAACGTCAAATATTTCGTGAGTATACAGAATTCTATAGTGTTGCCTTGCAGGCTTCCCGTGAGCGTCACTAACCGGAAATAAGAAGCGTCGTGTCCTAGCCAGATGGGGCCTCTGAAATCGCCGTGACAAGTAGAACGAGACGAAGAGCTTGCTGAAAGCAAGGTTTCTATCTAAACTAAGAAATTATGTCTGCGTTATCGTGACGATCTGCTCCTGCACTCTAGCATCGAACGGTTTTTTTATTGATGATGACATGTGCTAGATAAAAATATGCCATCATGAAGCTAGAAAAGACGTGAAGGCGTTGCCCATTGAAACCGTTTAGGTGGAGATACGATTTTCTTCTTTGCGCATTAGGCACTGAATGAGTTCATAATAACAGACATTAGCCTTTAATAAGACTTGCAGTTCCAAATAATCGCCTTTCCAGAATGCAAGTAGATGTGCTTTACAAGAAAACGACGTAATGCGTATCACCACATATCACAAAAAGATGGTTTCACCCTATTAGCGTGTCGGAAAATCACATTTTTCATTCAAGGTTTCTCTACTCGCAACAGCAAGAAATGGCTAGAAAATTGGAAGTGACGGAGTCAGACAATGGAATAGCATTAGGTTAAAATAATCAGACAAAATGACTACCTTTTCAAGCGCCCATGGGATCATATCGGTTTGGACAACATCAACAAAAATACAATCGACTTAAAGTTCACGATGACTTTGAATGTTCGAAGCTCGAATACTCTCAATGAAAACTCGCACCTGGAAGTGTTTGAGAAAGCCAAAAAAAATTAAAGGTGCAATTTTGGGTGATTTTACATGGGATGGCATGGTGAAGGTTGGTATAAATCTGCAAGACTATCTGCGTCCGTCTCCGGAAGAGATCAGATATGCGCAGAAAACATTGACTATCTTTGAAAGACATATGCCAAAGGTCATTTATGGCTTCTACTCCTGCGAATTTTACATTCTTTGCTAGTTGACATATAGATGCTTATTATGTACTTTCATTAGCTCTACTTTTGACGCCCTACATGCTGTCGTGTTCACAAAGAATCCTTTAGTGAGAAAGCATTAGTAAAAAATATTTTATCTGAGTTCTGTCGATTCATTCAACCTATGTGACTTGTGAGGAGCCAAAAACGGTAAAACGTGTAGTTTCAATTTTATGCCTTATTTACTAATTGAGCTCGCTTTCGACTTCTGCGTTAATAATTATCTTTTTTGCATCACAACCTTGTGAGAACGTCCAACGAGTAGCTGTCATTTACTTGAGATCGCACCAGTGTTCTCATATCTGTGAAAGATCATCAACACCATAATCGCCTATTGTGATCAGGTCGCTTGGCGTGCTTTTTTATACAAACCACATCCATTATGCGAGAGTTTCATTGGGATCAAAAACAAACCATTCAGATGTGCCCGCATACGGAACGGGAATGACGTTTCATGGCGGCCAAAGGGTCGACTCGGACCCAACCCTCAGTGACAATCCACGCACTGAACTCTTGAGTGGAAAGGAGTATACAGGTTAGTGGACTTAGTTGACTTGTACAAAAATAAACAGAAGTAAATGTAAACGATGACTGAATACCAAACCTTCATGCTTTTGAATTTTTCGGACGTTTGCCATTTACTTATGGTACCTCACTGGGTTTGTTCAGACAGCCGAAATTTGATTAGCTCAATATCTTATATAAATCTTCCATGCTTTTTTTTCTACAAGACGAAGGAATCCTGGCTAAAGGTTGATACAATCTCATCCTGGATTTATTCAGGTAACCACAGATAACAGATTTTTCGACGTTCTCTTTTTCTGCTCCTCTATGGGGATATTTGTAATGGCTGAGCTTAGTGCTCCCGAGGCGTTTTTCCTCGTCGTTGTGTGCAGTTTTCTGCCAGTCAAAATAAATTGCTACTTTCGGGCAGCTGAGCGTTTGCACTGCTATTGAAACCAACAAATTTTTTGTTTTATCTTGGAATTTCTCTACTTCACTAGTGCAGCAACAGGTTGTGTTTGGCAGAATTATAGTACTTTTGTTGTCATTTGGACACCGAAGTTCTTCTTGTATTCAATGAAAATCTCAAACTAAGACAGCTGGCCCACGCGTTAATTACATCGCTCTGCAATTCCTGCTCATTGGTGATTTGATTTTTTTTTTGGCAGAATGGAAACAGAGAATGGATCTTTTGACTATCAGACTCTCTACTGAAATATCCCATTGAGTATAGATGCTGTCGATGTGCTAAAGATTATATAATAGTTCTCATCCGTAGCCCACCGCATGTCACAGACATCCAACAGATATTGCGGACTACACGCATATCAGTAACATAAGTTTTTTGGGGCGTCTTGAAGAAGTTCGAGCACAGATGATCTTCCTGAACTCTCAACCGACTCAATGAATAGCGACTCCTGTCCAACGGCTGTCACATAGAAACGTCATATGTCTTTGAGGAACGTCACAACACACACGCTTTTGCTGATTTCCTACATCTTAGTCCATGTGTTACAGCCTCTAGCCTTTGGTCATTACGATGGGCTGAAACTGAACTCACAGTCACAGAGTTACGCTTCACTACACCGTATTCAACTCTGCTACTACAAGAGGGCCACACGCTCTGACGAACGATTGTGGGCAATGGACCAGAGTTATTCGGGTTCTGATGAAAGTAAAGATGCAGAAACGTTGGGTGCATAAAGTTTAGAACAGCTTTATGAATTAATAGAAGTAAATCATTGCTGATTATTCCTGCCGATGTTGAATAGGAGTTTCTTGAGTGTAACCAAAGACTTCATGCCGTTTGAAGTAATCATGCACAAAATGTCATCATGCATTCCTGCAATATTTTAATGAATAATGAAGCTGAACAGAACTGGCTAATACGTTTTCTAGATGTTTGAACAGAACTGGTATTATGTTCCTTAGGTGTACAAGTTTGACAGCGTAGAGACGTATGATGCAAATTAAAGATCATCGAGTAGCCTAATTTGCTGACGTAATCAATCAACTCTCAATTGGTGTTGTGGAGACCTTTTCCAATTATACCTACTTCAAACAGTAATGGTCTATTCTTTTTATGGGATGTTCCTTCGTGATTCTTCTGCAGATTTTTTGAAGTTTGGATGTGCGAATTCATCTTTTCGTGCTCGTAAAATCTCAATGTTATAAAAGGATATTGAGTTGATGGTTGTCTGCTGCTCGTACTAAGATTGTGATGAAGTAGTTAGTTGAATTCTTCAGCAATAATGCTGGCACAGAATGGCGGTTGAAAAAGTGTAGACATCTACCGGACCCCTCAATCGGAGCCTTTCCTTACTACATACGATTCCCAATACAAGGTTTCTCAGACGCGTTCATATTATCCTTCTCGGCTAAGTAAATTCACTATTATAGATATCGCTAGTTGAGCTGCGGGAAGACCAAATCAAGGTTTGCAACATTACGATTGTGTCTCTTCCGTTATGACAGAGATTAATGGCATTAGTTAACCCATGTACAGCTTCTAGATGAGAAAAACGCAATTTTTCACAGCTGCAAACTCATCAGTTTAGTCCAACATTGAAGTATGCGGCTACCCTGGTGAGAGTGGTAGCAAGGTAAGTGCGCAAATCCGCAGTTAGTCTCCAAACCATGATTAACTCAAACTTACTTAGAGTCGTTTTGCATTGCAAGTCATTTCTGGCCAAACTAAGACCGATTGTTCAAAGTGATTTTCATTTAAGTTTCAAACTACAACTTCGGAATAGATCTAGACGACAACAGTTTCGATGAAATCGAGCGTCAAGAACTGGAAGATCGTCTCTGTGAAATTCCTGAAACATTTCATCGACGGCAGCGACGCGTAAGTGATGCAAAAATCGTTCACAGTAGATAGATCTTACAAAATTGGAGTCGCTATGGGCTGCTGTAGCGATGGCATTCCGGCTTGCTTCATCTTTCGGCAGAGTAACGGCTAAATTTCAATCAAAGCCAATAGCGCAAGCGCCTGATTCTAGCAGTGTTGCCCACTGAACAGCATGTGAAATGTCCAATGTACAAGAATTCGTGCTTCCAAGATTTTTAGAATATTTCGAAGTTATAAGCTGACACGTGAAATTAGAAAGAGCTCGTACATTTACATGAAAGAGTTTCCCAACAGATTTGTGGAAGAGTGAACAAGGTTTTCTAAAAGCCTTGTGCCAAACTAATTATTCAGCGTGCCTCTCGATATTTTTCGCACCAGGATGAGCAAAAACAGTAAAACCTTTGCTTTTTTTGGTCTCGATTTGAGACGTTTCAAGATGGCTTATATAAGAGTATAAAAATCAGGCACATGTTCGCCCATATCTACTCCATTTTCTCGATTCTTCTTTTTTCTCTTTAACATTTTATTTCGTAAAGAAATAATGCAGGTGAAATTAAGAATATTTGTAACTTCAGCTAAGGAAGAAAAATGAGCAGAGCAGCAACCTTCAGTCTTTTGAAGGTTCATTGATAAGCCATGAAATCTTAATTTTGAAAATGACTTTTGTTACAATAAGTGCTTTGACTTCGTTATTGAGAAATAAAAGAGTTTGCAAAGGATCGAGACATTATGTAAAGATTTAGAAGCGAAAAGTTGAAGCATTGAAGATCTCATAAAAGTCTGCTGTCTTTCTTTGAAAAACTAATTCCAAACCACTTGATCACTTCGTGGGCAAGTCATATTTACAGAATGTTAACAATTACACGATAAACTGCTTGACCGAGTTGACTGATGAGGATGGGTAAGCATCTTTCTAATCAAATCTTTCTCTTTCTATAGTGAATTCAGTTATCCGCATGCTTCTAATAAGAAGCATTGATTGATAAAAGCCTTTCCACTTTTTCAACCGTAAATATCAACCTATTCACAAGCGATGAGATGAAATCAACCTGAATTTATGTAATTTCATCAGTACAATCTTTTTCTTGGTCTTGATTTAAGAGGTTCTAAGATAAGTGATAAAGATACTTTTACAAATTTACCGATTAAAGCACAATCTATGAGGCTATTCGATTATTGAACTCACCAAAATGCGAGCATCGTAACTTCAAGCAGTGTACAGTTTCCAACCTAAACTTGTTTGACAGTAATAAAAAGATTACTGTCGGGAAAAGAGCTGAACGAATAGGAGAGTGCATTGCAACTGGCAAGCTAGCCCAGCTCCACCCGCTTCCCATACCTCATCCGGAAAACAGCACCTCCCCGTAATACCCTATTCATCCTCCTACTTTCACTGTGGTGGTTTCCGCTTTGTCTTGCTTAGTGCTGACTGCTATTCCAAAACAAAATGAGCTTAACTGCGAATAATGTACAGGTGATTTTTGAACATCGGGAGATTTAATCTTTATCTACAAATTCTCTTATATTCATATAAAATTCTCCTCTCGTCAAATTGATAGTGTGAGTTAGATAGAATTGAATGAACGCAAAACTACAATCATGTCTTTTCCTGATAACAAAGGTTTGCTATCATCACTTCAACTGACCTCGCAACAAGAATGGCTCCCATTCATCAAATGAAAATAAGAGGATTATCTAGATCAACAAGAAAGACGAAAATAACTATCCAAACGCAAACTTTTTTGTTTCAAATTGTTACATTACGTCTTTGGAAGACTAAAAAAATTCCTCTTTCCAGCGGCAAGATAGCAACACTATACCGCTGCACGTGTAATCCGTTGCCATTTATTGGGAAAATCCCGCAGTCCTTCCATTGAAACAAAACCTTCTTGATTTCCAATTCTAGTCTGACGTCAGTTGAAGTAGTACGTGAAAGAAAAAAATGTTCTCCTCATTGATTCTCAGCTTCTTAGGAAGCGATGTACGGTTCGTCAGTGGCACGAGGAGGTTACTCTGAAGCGTATGAAACCAATCATCTTTTGCATGATTGTCACGATAAGGTACTAATGTCAATTGCCTTTAAGTCTTTTATTCAACGGTGAACCAATCATAGTTATATCTAAGACCTAACTTCAATATTAAGGCCATGCCATTGCAAGACTAGGCTTTTATAGTGATGTAAATAACAAGTCTATATTAGCATTGACAATGACTGCCATAGAAATCAAAGCAAACCTTGTTAAATGGAATTCGCATTTGTTTTTCGTTTGTTGATCGTCAGGTGTTGGTCGTCCGGCAAAATTGGTATCTACCAAAAACTTCGGAGAGAGTAGGAAGCCGGTTCCCATCATGTATTGCATGGTAGCAAACTCACACTTATATGTTGAGTAACTTTGATCGAATAAGCTTCAGGAGTGTTGAAAATCCTATCAAAGTGGGCACTAAAGTGAAAAATCAAACGAAGGGCTCTGTGTATGCTTTAATGCGCAGCAAACTAAAACACTATCATTGTAAGCAAGATTCAAAGCTTAGTAAATCTTGGTACTGTGCGAATACTGCTGAGTGTTTCACTGTTGGTTTTGAATTTGACCATGCTGACATTTGAATATCTTGGAGTCTTTTTCTTGGATGTCAGCATTAGCTATACTGAAAAAGAATTATAGCAAATGTTTCGTTTTTTGTTTTTTTTTTTGTTTTTTCAAGAGTGTTTTTTCAAGACTGCAGCTCAAATTTCAATATGCCATAAAATCATTCTTGAGCCATGCATGTCGTGTGGTCTGTTAATAAATGGGCTGACTTATAGAGCCCGATACACGTGTTTCGACCTTGCAGTCTCGTCAGTCGCGCAGTTACTCTTTCTTCTTTTTGCTAATCCCTGTGTGTGCTCCTTTCTCACACTAAGAGTTAGCGATTATCACCGAACACAGAGTGTTGTACATGCTGTGGTTTCAAAAAAGCATTCTAAACGAAAGATATGATATATTGAATATACTAGCCACGAAAAAATCGAGTGTACAACACTCTGTGTTCGGTGATACTTTCAGTGGACATAGAGGGTAAACGTTCGTCGTCGCTAACTCTTAGTGTGGGGAAGGGGCACCGCAGAGATTAGCAAAACACGAGAAAGGGTAACTGCCTGACTGACGAGACTGCAAGATCGAAACACGTGTATCGGGCTCTATAACTCAGCCCTTTAATCAACAGACCACACGACATAAGTGGCTCAAAAATGATTTTGCGGCATATTGAAATTATAGCAAACCTTGGTTTACATTCTTTAGCATTCTGTCGAAGGTTAATGCCAAGTAGCATTAAATAATGTATGAGGAATGTGAACGAACTTAACTAATTCGAACGTATTTCTTAGATTTTTTCTAGGCTAATGTCAAGAGGAATTAGCATAGCTTAAAATAAGGCACAGCGACGGCGTTGATGGTGTCGCGTGATCGCGCACTGCCTCGGAAAGGCGTCGTGGTCGTTCGAGTCCATGACACAAAAACACCAGGTCCCAGATTCTGTTCGTATCACAGCATTTCGTGGTCATCAGCGAAAACTTCCGTCAGTGGTTAATAGTTATCGGGAATAAATGCTATTGCATTCCGTTCATCAAGCGTGGAAGGTGTAAGTAGTGTCATATTTGGCCTAACAATTGTACAGTATTTCTATACGGTCATTTCAGCACAGTCATGTATATAAGACAAGGTGCGATTGCGAAAAATCTGATGGAGAACCCTTATGAGCTGATGATCACTGTCATATCGCAAGACTGTCTGTCATTTCGTTGGTCAATAAGTGCTATTACTATGGGGAAGTACAAAGCATCTTGAAAAAATTACCAAAACTTGATTCATCAATTTGTTCCGATGGATTAAAAATTGAGGGACAAAGTGCATGGTGAGGCTGAGGCGCCGGATTATGTTATAAACTAATTTGCCACACTTCGGCCACTTCTAATCAATTTTTTTACGCAGAAAACGTATTCCTAGATAAAGTAAAACCGATTCCACTTTCATATGAATAATCATAATTTAGATGAAGGGTCACTGTTTATCGGTTCATCGTAAGCACCTTAGAACAAAATATGAATGATGGAGCTAGAATAAATATTTACATGTTTAGCTTAGTAAGAGAGGAAAAGCAGTAGAAATTGCAGATTCATGACGACACAGATCGAAGCGAAGACCTGAAGAGTGTAGAAGAAGAAGAGGAAGAAGAAGAGGAAGATGGAACAGCTAAGAAAGTGCGTTTTTTTTTTGTTTGCTAGCAGACTGAAACCAAAATCCCAATGAGGTTTCAAAATTCAGTGCCGTCTTATGCTTATTTGAATCTCAAATTGACTCTTTATGAGAACATCTGTTTCAAGCTCCAGCACAATTCCAGTTTAACTGGTAATATACTAGTTGAATTAGACTTTTTTTTCGTAGAGCTACGAGATAGCCGTCTCACCTTGCAGTCGCTAATGCTTGTGGGAACTTTGACATAGTGCGACTGTCCCCAATGACGTGATGATCTTCGACATTTTTTCCAAAAATTTTCACATGGCACGTCCTCACAACAGCTACACGGATTCTCGCACGCTTGCATTCAATTCTTTTCTTACGTTCATCATCTACGAAGGTCTTTGAATTTTTTGAATGAGTTCCGGATGCTATTATGGAATGTTTTCTATTCCAAAGATGCTGTTGAATGTTAGTCAAGTCACTTCTATGTCGAATCTTAGGACCTGTGTGTTAGTGCGCTCGTGGAGCCGGAATAGGGTAAACTGAGACCAGACAAATGTGCACCAGTTTTTAGACTCTGCAGAAATAGGAATTAAAGCCCGCTTTGCCATTCACTACCTCCTCTTAGGAAAGAATTATGATTATATAACCGAGCCAAACAGTTCTGCAGTACGTATAAACCAGCAAACAGCCGCGCTACGAACTCACGGCTCTCTCTGCGACGACATCTGTAACGGCATGTCAATTTCTTGGCAAGAACTGTTTTGTAAACCGACTCGCCTCCTATGTTAACATTAGTGTATTCGAGGTCTTCGTTTTCCGGCCACACCCCCTCCATTCAGACTCATCACACACGAAGTTTTTGATAAGATTTTCTATGAAGGAGTTTCAGAATCTCAAAAAGAAAATGGTCAGGAAATCTTCATAGGTTATGATGCACTAAAGCACTTTGGGTACTATTGCGGTTCAACTTCTCCTACCAATCCAGGAATGACGGTGCTAGTTTATGTGCGGACGCGAAGGAGTAAACGGGTCAAGACAATTTCGGTATGGATTGCCAGATTCCGGAGAGACGAAACATTTAGAGAGCCATGGCTAGATAAAACAAGGGCCGCTCTTGTAATGAACAGCATCACTACCATTGCACTACCCTCTAACCCAGGTTTACTTAGAATGTGCCTGTTTAATTCAGAGAAAATGGCGGCGTAATACCATATAGTTGTGAGTGATTTTCAAAACTTGCGCGTTTGGTGGATATCATTAATTTGGAAGAAAAAAAGAACATTGAACTCAGAAATAGCAGTGGCTAGAGATACTGTACAATATTGCACACATGGTCGTTGAATTAACCCCGTCTCAGGCTAAAAAAGTTGTATACCCGTACGAAGTAGGCAAATTGGTGCAAAACCTGTCTACGAAGATTACTTTTCGACCTAAAAAGAATGTCGGTTGCTTGTTTTGTAGAAATGGGAATGTTCCAGCAGAGCTATTCAAGGATTCCTCTAAGAATCAACCCGTACAGGATCAAACGATATTCATTAAGACAATGCTTTCGCGTAACAGAATCCGTACAAATCCAAAATTTCAGCGAACATTGGCTGAGAGACAACGAAGCAAATAACAGTGATGCGGTTCTTTCATATAACAAGTAGGCACGTATAAATAAAAAAGAGCAAAACCCGAAAAGAGTGATGACAAGGATGTGTCGAAAAAAGCGGTTTATCAATTTCCAATCACGGTTAACTCTCGAAGCGCATCCACGTTTCTTTTGCTCGAATAGAAATAATTTGACAGCGGGTGTTCTGAACAAACGCATCACGCACCTTTTCGCTACACTCATTGAGACAGCGCACACGTAACAAATTCATTGATATCAACAAATAAACTTTTCTAAACTTCCTTTACGAAACTTATTATAAATTTGAAACTTTGAATGCCACTGTAATGCTAGACGCAACTGTTAGAAATGAAGAATTGGCAACTGATGAAGGGTGGCAGAGCATCTTCTCTTGAAGTAATCACCTCATAAGTTCCCTGAATGTCTTACTAAGTGCTGGAGCAAAAAATACTGTTTTACCTTCCTTCAGACGAACATCTCACTTACACTTTTTTCCCGTAATTTTGTGGTTTTTGTTCTTGTTGTCATTGGAAAATGAGGGGATTTTAGTACGCGAAGCTGATTCTGCCTCATGTAGCACTCGTCTTGCTCACCTGTGCCTACACTATACTTGGAGCGTCGATATTCTACACTGTTGAGCAGCCACACGAAATGAAAACAAAACAGCATCAGGTAACACTTCGATGCCATTTTCCATGTCGTTTTCAGGCGACAGATGCATATGTCAACAACATGAATGGCTCATCAGAGGAAAATCGGCAAATCGATGTGAAATCTTTTAGTTCCCCACACAAAAATTATAGTTGTTGCTTGTGCCACACTTCGTCGTGATTGCAGTAGAAATTCTCGATTTTTCTGACAAGTCATTTGGGTTGAATTTGTTTTCATTACTGAAACGAGACCGTAGGATAATATGCTTTCATTGGCGAAAATCTCCACACCTGAGAACCGCTGTTCATTTTCCAAATTTAGAATTCTCAGTTTACAATGTCTGCACCAAGGTAATTCTGATTTCAGTTGAAACTGATCTACACACAGCACGACGAATTCGTCAACAGTCTCATCCTACTCGCTTCTGCCAACAAAACAGGTTTCTTTTACTCTGTATCGATTATATATTTGCTACAAACAAGTGCGCAGTGTTCCATTCACTCTTGCTCATTTTTATTTCCTGTTGTTTGCCCATAACATCAAAAAAGAAAACCAAGCGCTCTACTGTTAGGAAATAGTACTATGTCTTGTACTATACATGGTATATTATCAATTATTGTTATTACTATATAACGATTTTCAATTGTTTGATTGATTGCTGTTTCTAAAAGGATTTCATTAGATCGAAAATCTTTTCATGTGTTCTGAAGTAGTAATCAGAATACATTGCTGGTCGAGCGATGAAATCTTGATTCTATATGGATTAAATGTTCGCTGACGATTTCAATTATTGCCAGACTAATATACTCATTCTCGATCCTAACTGTTGCAAATATAAGTCTGAGGAAACGCGTTCAAAAAAGGGAGAGAAACGGGTAAATTACGTTATACATGGTCATTTTCAATCCTTTCTGTAGAACGTATTTTCTGCTCTCCTTCAAAGTTCCAAATTCTAAGATGACTTTTTCAAGAATGAATAAAATTAAGCTTTGCACTTGAACCTTTTTTGCTGAAGAGAGCTTTTTTTGAGATTTTATAATTCAAAAGCTTAAATCGTTGCTTTTGACACTACAGTTGCTTTCTAGAAAAATCTCTTTGATGCACTGTATTAGAGAAATTTGAAATTAGTTTCATACTTGGCGCAGACTTTCCGCTCTGTTAGGTGAGAACGGCTGTGCGTGTGGAGTTTCGCAACATTTGCAACAAACGGTAATGAGAATTTGGGGTTTTTAGATGATCTATTATGATTGTGAAGCTGAGTGTGATTTTTCGAAAGGTCTTTATAAAGCTCTGGATGAGCGAAGAGAAGATAACGTTTCGTACTCCGAGTTTAGGCTTCTCGAGCTTCGGAATAATAGTTCATTTATTTCACAATAAAAAGTGAGAACGAAAAATTCATACCCATAGACGTAGAACAAAGTATATTTCACACTTCTAGTAGAAAAAAGCTAGAAATTTCTTAATGACAATTTTCTTTTAGCTGCTACAGTGCGCTAAAAAGCCTTCTCAGTAAGTAACCTATCAAAGTCGCCGAGATGGATATTTTGGAATGATACTAGAAATTCTATTGAAAAATCTTAGTCCGAGGAAAAAAGCGTCGGGTGTGAAACTCAATTTTCTGTTTATTACCACACTGCACTAAAAAGGTAATTCCAAAAGTGCAGTAAAGCTTAAAAGTATCGGAATTTGAATTAACGAATGACCACTAAGTTCCAAAAAAAGTACAAAACGCGTTGCTTCCAAATGATTGAAAATGATTCTGGGAAACGAATTAGTATCAAAGAAAAGTTAGGGTGACAGAAAAGCTAAGCCTTGACTAGACTAAAAAACTCATTAGTTTGGTTAACCAGTGGTCGAAAATAATTGACTTTCCCACTGAAGCCTATTCCACTCTATGGTGTCTAATATTTAGGGCAAGAGAAAAGCTAAACATTGACTCGACTAAAAACTCATTTGTTTGGCTAACTAGTGGCCGAAAATAATTGGCTTTTTCTCTGAAGTATATTCCACTCTTTAAAATCTATAGGTAAGTGTAATAAAAATTTTCGAATATGCAGATTTCTGGAATAGTATTTTTAGCAGCCGTACTAAAATCCTCTTATTCTACTTGATGACATTCCGATTTTGCTGAGCTTCTTCGTCCTTTCATTGTCGGGGTTCGCATTTCATATAGGCTGGACGAGCGGGCGTTCTCTACAGACGACACTCCAAAACATCACTGATTTATCAGCAGCCGCTCTAGTGTTAGAATTTCGGAAATCTCAGTATATGGATTTCCAAAAATTTGAGTACCACACAAGTTCAAAACAATTGATGCCTTAACAAAATTATCAAGTCTTTCAAGTTTTGTTCCTTACTCATATACTGCAGTTATAGGGAAGTTAACAACTGTCGGGAAACCAATCCTATCATGGACGTGCTGAGGAAGTTCACCCTAGTCAGTCCCAGAAAGCCCGCGTAGGGCTAATGAGGAGGCTGTCACAGTTTTAAAATCTTCTCAGAATTTCATTAGTTGGAAGCGCCGTACTAATGAACTGTACTTGCAACGCTCGGAGAGCTGCGTCTTGTACTTCTACTAATGAAATAAAGGTGCGCGCTGAGAAAAGCAATTACAGTGCCAAGGTGACCAAAACGAAAAGACACCGCACTCTAGACGCAGTTTATATTTTTGGAGATGAAATATCTCTAAACACTTCACACCAAACGAGTTGGCTGAGCTGGTATCAATGTCCTCACGCCTTAAAGCATGAGCATTGCTTCATTTGAAGAAACAATGACTCGGACTTTTTTTGAAATAAGAATGGTGAATCAACGCGGGACTCAGCACTTTTTGTAGCTTGCACCTTAACGCGACGTTCTAAACATGAAAAGGTCGAGATATTCTTCATGAAGTGGAAAAATTCTAGAAGGATTTCAGAAACTAACTCTTATTTTTGATTTGTAAGGGAGAATTAATTACTTGGTACTTTTCCGTTATCTATGCACATTTCAACCTTTTCGAAACAATGCGTTTCTGCTTTTTCATAAGTTTTACTGAACATTCGCTAGCATAAATCTCGACCGTTTCAATGCTGTACATTGTAGTCTGTAAAAATTTTTAGAGCCTTTTTGAGATAGGTACGTGTTTCAAATCAGGTCTAGAAAGAGTTGATGAGATGTGTTTATACATATTCGTTGCCAGCTTTACATTATTTCCAAAAGCCTTTTTAGCGCGCTGCAAGCAATAAAAATAAAATATGCTTCAGACTTGGCCCGTTTTTGTGCATACATCTGCAATTTATTTGGAATTCTTTCTATGGTTTCGTAGAGATTTCTAGATTTTTTGCATTGTAATTGTAGAAGGAACTTTATTCTAGTGTGTCGTGCCTTAAGCTTTTCATTTACCTCTTATATTGCCAAATAAACCCGTTAATGAAGTCAAGCTTGAGCCTAAGCAGCTCAAGTCTGCTCACAAAAGGCATGTGAACATGTGGAGGAGATCTTGAAGTATCAGACTCATTTGTTTCATCATGTGAATCTCGCATTTGATACGCAGCAATTCACACACCCTATACGGCAAGGAATGCTTGCCAAGTGTGAAAGCATGCCCAACATTCATGCGGTTGCTATGACGCAATAAGAATTTTTTCAAAAACCAAATGTACCGTTCAAATTACCAAGCTTCAAGCTATCGAATGAATATTAATAATTTGGAAAAATGCTCTGCCAGCGAAAAACACACTGAATGTAAAACGCTATTTTATTTTTACTGCTACGCGCATTGAAAAAGCTTTTTCAGAAGTGAACTGCAACATTGAAGTTGTCGAGATTCACGCCATCGAATGATTATAAAGCTCTGGGCCCGAGCAGAAATCGCGCTGTTTTCTGGAGGCTGAAAATGCTCATAGACTGAAAACATAATTTTTTGGAGTGAATATAAATTTTCGCAATTAAGGACGAAGCGAATGGGAGCTGATCGCACAACAACACCTCCACAACATGTCCGATCAGCTATTCGTCGCATTCGAAAAATACTTCCTCACCAGTGCCGAAGTTAGCTCTATTTCTTCATTTGCTGTCGCACTATGGAGTTATGAAAGTGTGATTAAATACTAATGTTGTTCTATCTGGAGAATTTGATTCTGCTTTTTAATCCAAAAAACTGCATTGTCTAAATCTTTTCCGTCAAACCAATGGGTATGGCTAGTATAGCACTGAAAAACTTTATGGAGCGTTGTCCAATTTAAAATAAAATTTTAGGTTAAAAAGAACACTACAGTGGAAATCTGGTCCTTTTCTACTGCCATATTTTTTGCCGTCACTGTTGTTACTACCATCGGTTAGTGGGGTGAATGTTCTTCGCTCAAGAAAACATTTGTATACCTTTCTTTAATTAGTTACATCTTTGGATTCAGTTTTCCTATAAAAGGCATTACATTATTAAGGTTATGGTAATCCGGTGCCGGTTACTAATGTAGGAAGGATTGTATGTATCATGTTTTCATTGTTCGGAATTCCATTGACGCTCGTCACAATTGCTGATCTCGGTGCGTTCGGTCAAACAGCCTTTCGTGCTCCCATTTCCATCATATTTTTGATGAATTTATAGGGTTTACCTATTCCATATGTAAGTGCCTGATATTGGCATGACACTGAAATTCCGTGACGCATGGTTATAGGTAAATTTTTGTCCGAACATTTGGTATGGATGTATGGCAACTATCTCAAGATGAAGCACTTTCTATTCCTCCGGCGAAGTGGTCGAAAGGAACGTCGGGAACATGTATGCGCTCATTGCCAACGACATGGAATAGGCCACAATATGCATGTCATAGAGGAACACAAGTGAGTGGTAAAGCTGAAACTGATTACAAACATAATGCTGAGACACGAGCATGTCTCATCACCTGTAGTGGGGTGGATATAAACTGGTGATTACCTTTCGCGAAACACATACATTAGGAACATTGGATCATCGAGTTTTTCGCTTTGTCTCTGTGACGGCTGCATTTCTATCGCATCTTCTACTGTTTATAAAACTTCGCTTCAAAATTCAATGCAAACTTAATATAATGTTTAATGTTCATCACGAGGTTCTAAAAACAGTCGATCATATGGATTATTTGGTCTACCAGCCGAAATTCATCGACTGAACAGTGGTGATGGACTATTGTCAATGTACACTATGCTATCACCACATACTCCTCCCTCCTTGCTTCAATGCAGGGCTTAATGTGGGGCGAGGGTCACTGACGCGGAGGCCGAAACCTCCGAAACACCGATGTATGGCCCTGGAGTACCAAACTCGTTTAGGCTAAAAACATTCTTTTTTTGTAATAAGACTTAACATAGTGTCTGCATTTTCGACCATCCCTGCCACTAGTATCGGCACGTGGCCCTGATGAAGCGGGCGAAACCGCCAAAACGTATGTAAATCACTGTCGTACAAACCTTGGGAAGGCTTGAAATGCTCTTTCAGACTATAGCTCTTCCTTTGGAATAAAATCCCCAGAATATTGGTTTTTTGAAGTGCACAGGAGACGTTAGACACTTAGCCTGAAAACTTCGACAGTGCTTTTGATAGTATATCACAGTTGTGGTATGAACAAATGACATCTGTCCAGGGACTTTGGCCTTGGAATACGGAATCTGACAGAGAAAGGAAAGCTGCACTTCTGATATGTTTTGAAAAATCAGAATGGAATGTGAAAACTCGTGGAAATGTAGAACTGTGGCGGTTCTTATCACTCCTCAAAATCTCTTTTTCACCAAAACTTCTGTAAAAATAATCGCTATTGTTCTATATTATCGATCTCTTTTGAGGTTGATCCAAAAAAAAACTTATTAAACGATTCAAGTCTTTATTTTCTTCGGATCCGGATCGATGCGAGTCAATGGTCCGCAGGTAAACCTCCGTTGGAAGTAGGTTTTCGTTCTCGCATTACGGCGAATCCTGTCAAGGGAAACACCATTGAAGCCAATGAAGGTGAAAGCTACGCTAGGTGCTGGTTGCTAAATTACTGGCTGCTGCGGGAAAATTAGCCGCTAAATGATCTATCATGTTGATGACGGTAATAGATTAACATCCATCTTTCATAGACGTGCTTTGCCGAGTGTATTCACTTATTAGATCTCCATCACAGTGCCAACCAATTTTGGGCCACCGACTCCCGTCAATCAGGCTTCGAAGAAGACGAACACACATCATTCCAGAAAAAATCCTTTCTACCAACATTATATTAGCCGAAAAAGTGTCAAACAATGTTACAATTCAAGACGTTCTTTGAAATGTCTTTGTTTCATGTAATCGGTCATTTACGGTCTCACTAATCGTATAAGCTTATATCATCTTAATGGTATTGATTGTCATCGCTTTCAAGGCACTCACGATTTACTAGCAATTTTTCCTTGTCAAAAAGTTTTGTAAAGAAAAAACTGATTCTAACCTGAGGTTTGTCATAGCGTCAAATGCTGCCTCCTTTCAGAATTCCTGCATTATTAGTGCTAGCCATCCTAGTGTTATACACAGCGCTGGGAGGTGTTCTAATGTCGAAACTCGAACCATGGACGTTTTTCACTTCATTCTATTGGGCTTTTATCACGATGACAACTGTAAGTTTTTCTATACATGCATAATATTTTGAATGACATTTTTTTATCGGATATTGTGCATATCTCAATACAGTTCCTCCCTGAAGATTTTTTTGTGGACAAGAATTGCAGATCAAAGTGAAGCCAAAGTTTTCCCTAGATCTTCATCATAGATTGGACATTAGAAATCGGAAGAGTTATAGGAGCACGTTTCCTCCAAAACTGCACTGATTCTTTGTAGTCCACTACTCATTGGGGATTGTTGACAATGATGCACTTCTTCCCTTTTTACGGGACTGTTTAGTTATAAAGCTAGAGTAATCCGCGGCGGTAGTTTTATATTGCGCTGTAAATCTCAATGATTCAGCATTCTGTGTTAACTGTGGTAAATGATACCATTGTATCATTTTTTACCGACATCTCTCTAGGCACTCATTGCTATCATAAATAATATTACTAAGTTCGCTAATACAAATTAGTCAATTATTGATGCTGTAGCTCCAAACAAGGCATGCACTTTTGAGAAAAATGTACACTTATATTTTTTGGTGTTCTGTCATTACTTCAAAAGCTACGAGACCCTTTTTTTCACCGATTTTATTGAAGTGTCATGGTTTTGTAACTAGATCTCCAAGAATGCTGAGTGATATGTAAGGCTGTGAACCTTGGACGGGAGATGACGTGGTCCACCCGTACCAGAAGCGCGTGTTAACCTTTGCACTATCGTGGCCCTCACTCTGTTCACTCTTTTTGTGATTTAAAGTATACGTATTTATCTGCATTAATCCCCAATCTGCGAATGGTGAGATTTTTAAGAATGTATTCAGCGTCGTTCAAATTGCTTTGTCGTCGCCTGGTTTGTTTGTTGACCGCCATCATCGTTAAAACTTTAATTGCCCTAGGAAATCTATTTTCTCATTAATTTGCTCGCGTAACCATTTCCAATAGATTTCGTTACGAAAAGACTGAAATAGGCCATCTGAACAAAATAGATTCTGTGGCTGCCTTTTCTCCAAAAAGCTTGCACAAGGTTGGCATTTCTCTCTTCAAAACATTCGCTGAATTTCGCGGATTTCGCCTTTCTCAGTGCCTAGTACCAATGTAAAATCATTTCAAAAATTTATCTATCTCATAGAAAACCAGATTCAATTCGATTTTCCGGCAGATAATGAGGAAACGATCAATTTCGCTAAAGAAGAATCTTCCATAAGAGTGTTAGTGATCATTCGCAACCTTTAATTTCAGATTAGTGCCTTACTTGCCCGTTTTTCAAAAAGGACTTATAATAGCGCTGTAGCATTCATAATGAAATTGTGTATCACACACGCCAAATCCTTACCTTATTATTTCACTGGAGAAAACTCTTTTCTTATACTGCTAATAATTGTTTATAGGACAAGTTTTGGAAAATTTAAAAATGTGTTTATTTTTTACAAAAGCCTTTCAACAGAATTGTGGCGAAGAAAAAATATTTTTGTTCCATAAATGCGTATTTCTCGCAGTATAGAGCTGTTTCCTTAAATCACGAGTAACCATTGTATAGTGTAAATCTCGCTGATTCAAACACTGCGCATATTTTCTAAAAAGCCGTTCACTGCAGTGTCGCACTGGAAATAAGGTCGAGTTTCAGATACACTGCTTATTTGCTTGTCATCTAGTGCGTGCTGGCCGTGAATCGATACGTGGCCAATCGATCGTGCTAGCGCGACTCACATGTAGAGTGCGACTTCGATGTGAATGTGGGATTTTTCTGCGTTTTGAGGGAAATCACTAAAATTCTCATTAAAATCGTTTTTAAAGCGAAAGCGATCATTTCTTCATTCCCTACCGGATACTGGAACTGATTCGAATTCCATTACTCAGCTATTAAAATGGGAGAAGTCACCGTTGTGCCGTCACACACTGTGAAAATTCAACCATACTCGAGCTAGAAAGTGAATCTGAGATCAGACGCTAAATTCGTTTTAGATGATTGAATGCATATCTGGCCTTTGCAATGAATCACGGTGGCTTCCCGCTGTATCGAGTCAGTGCTGCTTATCCTTCTAGACAAGTGTGAGACCAGTCTGGTACCAGTTTACCGATCCCGGAGGGATGGATGGCTCGGTGAACTATGGGCGCGAGACCGAACCGTCGACCTTGTGTGCGACGCAGAACACCTCTAACCACTGCAGCACATCCACTCATTGATCCAAACATATCGGCGACGTAATGTGTTTACCGAAATTCCAGAATTCTCACAGAGTTTCTCGCTTCTCTCGCACCACTGTTTCTTAGGCATGTCCTGATAGCAGCTCGTTTTGTATGGATGGCAATTTCAAAGGTATCCTCCCATTTGGGCATGGAACAACAATGTTTTTATTCTTGAGCCATAAACACATATAGTTGTTCGGTACATATTTCGAATAAATCCTTATATTTTTGTTTGTGAGGGATGATAAGAGAGGTAGCTCACTATCATGTTTGAGTATCTGAGCGTTCATCAATGCTTGAAACTCTCACTATTCTTTTGGTTGTTCCATAAGTTTTAGCACTAGAGTAATAAGCACCAAATTTATTAACCAGAGCTAATCAAATTCCATGATTTTAGTATGATTCAATTGAACATTTTCTTGCAAACATTTTCGTGCACAACTTACCCATACTTCTCTAAGATGGTGTAGTATAAACAAATTCGCTCGCTACTCATGCACAAACGGCGCATGGGGGTAAATGCTAGTGAAGCGGCGCGCTAAATTAATTGGAGCTTTCTGTTGACGGCCCGAGCGCGACTGTTCTCACCAGCCTTGAACTTCGCGAACCACTTCATAGCCGTCCTTTCTGCAACCGTATCTACGACCCGAGCTCTATTAATCCTGCGCACCACTTCACTAGCGTTTTTTCCCTTTGCGCCATTCGCTCATGAGTAACAAGCGAGCTTGTTTCCAAGGCAGCTCCATCTTGAGGCGAGTATAAGTTGTGTACCAAAATGTGTGCAAAAAATGCATAGTTGAATAATACCGAAACCATGTAATTTTATTTACTTCCGGTTGATTGATTTGGTGTTTATTGCTCTAATGCCAAAACTTATGGAGCGACCTGATAGCAGTACAAAACATTTGTCCTTTTCCTTCTGTGTAGAGTATATGAGAAAAAATTGGTTTTGTATCAAAGTCGAATAATGGTTCGTGATTGAGAACTGGGCTTTCACCTTAGAATTGAAGGCATCGGTAAGAGCTAGTCACCAATCAGAGATTGAACAGCTTATGCTCCATCAACGAGCCGTGGGCTGTTGAGTCGACAAATCACAAACGCTTCTATGTTACATATTGAATATTGTATTGCTACTTTCACTGGATATTAACTTTTTACTTGACTTTCAGTAATCATTCTAAAGCGTAAATGACAGAAAATTCAATTATGTACGAAAGTTTTGGAAACGCCTTCTTACATTGGTGTAGCAGTTCAAATAAATTTGTGCTCACACGAGAGACGAGTTATCGTGTGCATCCTCGCTCTAAATTTTAAAATTTCTCCTCATTTTTGTAAGGATTCAAAGTTATCTGTATTGAAATTGTAGAAGAAACATTGTCCTATCCTTCTATGGGCTCATGCTTTTGATTTCAATATGCCAAACAACTCCAGCACCATTCCTAAGCCTAAGCAGCCTAAGCGCTTTCACGAAAACATATGAGCATGTTGAGAAAGTCTTGAAAAAAAGAATATATGTTCCATTTTGAGTCTTTCCAAAGCAGAAAAAAAATCAAAATGTGAATCGCGCTACGCGATCTACACACAGACCATTCACAACACCCCAGCCGACAAGCAATACGCGGTTTGTGTGAAAATCAATCTTATTTTCCCAAGCGCAGTATTGAAATCGTCGAGATTTACGTCATCAAATGATTACTGATAGTCTAGGAGAAGAGCTCAGCCCAGCGAAAGATATACCGAAACGCGTAGACTGAAAGCTCAATTTTATTTCCACTAATGTAGCGCTGTGAGGAGGCCTTTCCACAAATCATATACTTTTCTTGAACATTCGATATCTGAGCTTCCAAATGTTTGCTAAAAGTTTAGTGAAAGTCTCTATCCAATAGAAAAGGCCCGTTCAAAAATCCTCTCCGACAACGGAAAGGTACCATTATATTGATATGATATATTATATTATTTTATATTGTTACTACATACTACTATACTATTATATTATACTATTTACATTATATATTATACATATATTCTATTATACCTACTATATATTATATATGTTATATATTATATATATGTAGATATACATTATAGATTTTGCCCTATGCTTATACTATACTATATATATATATATATATATAGTATATATATACTATTAATTGCTTATACTCATGCTATTATATTATTTATTTATTTATTATAAATCACATCTATTTTTTATTAGCATTTTACTTGACCCGTCTTCACAGTTCTTTTTCTTTTTTTTTCCAAGGGAGAGGAGACAGGTCAAATGGTAGTACTGCTGGCGCCCAAATATATTTAAATCTTATAAATGCTCTTATATATAACAGAAACGTATATATATATATATATGTGTGTACAAATATTTTATATATATATATATATACATATAGTAGCTGTCAGCTTAGCTGATATATGCATAACAGACCAAACCCGTTAATGGATGGTTGCTTGCTAACACCTCGGATACCGTATATAGCAGAAAGAAAGATAAAAAAGAGGCTTAGGTAGAGTGGTGGATAGCGCACGCTCCTAACGTAAGTGAGACGCATGTTCAACTCCCGTATAAGGTACAGTTTATTGTATATCACCCAAAATCCTTGGATATACGCCTAATGGACGATTTTTATTTTTAGGTCGGGTTTGGTGATTTGATGCCTCGTCGTAACGAGTATATGTATATTATTCTACTGTATATTATTTTAGGTGCGTTTTTTTCTATAGTACATCAAGTCGTGTTTCCGCCTTATCTGCCTCAAACAATGCTTGACACTTTCTCTAAAATTCTATGTCATTATCTCCTTTTGCTCCCTTCCAAAGCCAAAATATTTTTTTCCATTCCCTGCACGGAATTTTTCAGCGATCTTCTAAAAAGCCTGACGGTTAATTTATCAGCCAGTTTTTGTACTTTATAGGACTTGCAATTACCACGATGTGCATTGATTTAGTTGGCGTGCAGTACATTCGGAAAATTCACTACTTCGGTCGGAAAATCCAGGATGCTAGATCGGCATTGGCCGTCGTGGGCGGAAAGGTTGTCCTAATTGACGGTTGAGCCTAAAAACATTTGTGAAATAGTAGCAAGATGATTATGTAGTGGTGCTCTTAAATTGTAACTCTGTCAAACTCTCTTTTCCACATCTTTTAAACGTGCTTGGAAAGTCTTTGCAAAAGTCGCTATAATTATCACATATTGTTAAGTTTAAATTATGAAAACTAATAAGTGATTTCTTGCAGGTTGTTCTGGTCTCCGAACTGTATGCAAATCTAATGCAAAAACGAGCACGAAACATCTCAAAAGAGGCTTATATTATAGAAAATCTGTACATATCAAAGCACATAATTCCCTACATTCCTAGGGATATCCGCCTGATAAGGTCTGTTTTCTAAGAACAACCATAGTCATATTGTACCTAAGAATTAACAGCCTGTCAATGCGCTTTTCGGGAACCTCGGAAACAAAGACTGTCATTCATACGAGAGCACATCAGTATTCTACACGTTGTTCCATCCAACTAGACTATGTGGCCCTGCGTGGCACAGTAGTCAGATGTGTTCTGCGACCCCCACGTGGTCTTTGGTTCGATTCCACGTCTCATGGCTACCAAACTTCTAATACTCGACGATATGTCTAGTAGGATAGCACCACTGCATTTATACATTGTGTAGACCGTCGCGAGTCATTGTAAAGGCCAGACAATGTGTTCTATCACGACTAAGGACACAGACCTTAGGGCTCAAATACTCAAAGAGCTTTATTTAGAGCTTTATTTCAATTGCTCCGTTACAGTATAGTGTTCAACTCAATGACACTTGTTATCAAATCACTTCTTTTAGTGTTTCCACAATATCAGACCATTCTTGGTGGGGCTTTTATGGAAATTATGCCACCGAAGAGAACAGTATATACAATAAAGATGCTGGTTTGGTCAAGTAAATTCTTAATTTACCAGCTCTTATACTTTTTTTCAAAAGCGACTTTGGAAATACGCAAATCCTATACTACCAGCAATATCGAGTGACCGAAGAAAGTGTTGTGGTTTCCACTTGTCCGTCATGTGCGAAAGGAGCTTAGTGGCTTCTCCTCGTTTCAAAGACTCGTTGAACTTCACATGTTTCCTGCAGTATCTTCGAGAAGAATTCTGACAATCATTTGGGTGACCTCCTATTGTACGTTATACAGTTGAGGAATCTAGTCGGTAATTGGTTTTGTCTGGTAGTCGCCGTTCAAACATATCACGTGCCCGACCTCCCTAATTTTAGGAATTTCGGCGTCTACAACAATGTCCCTATTTTTTTTTTTGTTGATGCACCATGGAACTTTGGGTACTCTTTCTCATTTGTGCATTGTAGAATACTTTCAGCATCGTTTCTCGATCATGCGTTTGATAACATTGATGATCCCTAATCTTGTGCTTTACAGTGAAGAATTTTAGAGTCGTAGAGGGGACAAGGAGTGTGCTCTTGTTCCCTACATTACGTCATCGAAACTCTTGAAAGTCCCCCAAATCGTTCGCTTTGAGCGCCAGTGGGACATCGTAAGCAAAATCCTTTCATGGGTACCTTTTCATGAAGTTTAGTCGATGACTAATCATTCCTTGAACATACTTGGAGTCACCTAGCATATTATCTTTCTACCTAATGTATGGTTGTTATGAGGACGATTTCACTAGCGAAGCAGGGTCGGCATAACTGTTAACCAGCAAAATTTCTTCCTAAGCTATTTCAATTTGCTACTATCTTGTCTAATCCCTCTCTTTATGTCGATGTGAAAATGTTCACAGAATTGTAATATTATTGCTGCGGTATTCCTGTGAGATATAATGAATAGTGAGGTTATCATGATATACTTAGAAACGCTGGTCGTTCTTTGCTAATTTCGGAGTTTTTTTGTAACGTTTTTTCGGACATCCTTTATAGTGCACTTTTTACAATATAATCGATAAAGGTAATCCTGAAAAATGTACGACCTTTTTGTAGGATTGTTTTCAAGATTACATAGAACTTTATTCGTCTTTACTATGGCTTGATGTCGGTGAGTAAACGAAGACGGTTAAAATCGATACTGATCCACATCAGTCATGGGCGTTCCGATTCAGGCTTTTACTAGTTCGAAAAACTTAATGCTACTGGCCAATCTCCTTTTGACGGAAACACCAATGTTATGGATTTCTCACTAACGCATGCTCGAAAAAGCACTTTTCCTCCGGTGTTACGGATGCATTATCGGTTTTTTCTATAGAAGACATATGCAAGTGAGCGTACATTATAAGTACAAGTCGTCACTTTGAGTACCTCAAGATTTAGGCATAAATGATCCTGAGATTCTAGCCGCCTGTCCGTACTCACGCACCCAATGGTAGCTAATCGTGTGCTCTTTCGGGGTTAAGGGAATAAGGCCCACTAATATTTATTGCGGTTAGTGTTTCAACACCTTATAAACGCCTGTTGACTTTTTAACGTGGAGGTTGGTTACACTTACAAGAGCTTGCCCGTTTCCTTCTCAGTGCGAACATAAAAGAGCCTAATTATTACAAGCGACTTCTGTAGTCATCCTCACTGCGCCTTTCTAATGAAGGATGAGTATGCAAATATCAGCAGAACCACGAGCTATCGTCTTAGGTGCGAGGTTTCAGAAAAGTCTTTTAGCTATATCGAACAAAGGCTTGAGGTTGTCGCGCTATTTTTGTTTTTTAAAAAACGCTTCTTTTTTGCTTATAAAAGACAAACGAATATCCGACCTCATTCGCTGTAGAGGAACTTTTTTATGAGTGCTAGTAGTTGCTCGAAAGCTTATATCTAGCTAGAGATTTTCTAGCAGCCGATTTTTAAAACACCCTTTTATAAAGCTGCAAGATCCAAAATAAAAATAGGTGCCACACGCGCATAATTTTCGCCGGACAAAGTTTTTTTTAGACTATTAGGTAAAATTTAATGATTCCAACGCTATTGTTTGTTTTCCAAAACGACCGTTCCTCTGTAGTGTAGCAGGGAAAATGAGATTTTTTTCGCAAGCGTGAGCAAGTGGTCTTTGACTAATTCACGGGCGGCCGGGTCAGGCGGTAAGGTGGGCTGACGCGATGACCGATTGATTTCTGACCGGTCCTACGGAAGTGCTATCTTCGTTATTCAAATAGAAATTGTTTCTCCGCTTGAAAAAAAAAAACTCCAGATAAAACGTATGACTCTGCTACAAAAAGACTTGAATACTTTTATTTTGCCATAAATATGGATAAATCAATCATCAATATGATTACTTTGAAGGAATTCAAGAGGCCGGAACGTCCTAATTGCTTCCAGCAGTGACTCGAAGACATTCACATACTACGAAATTTTCTAGATGTTCATCTGCTCGAAAGTCGATCAACAGTCGCATCAGCCCACTTTGCCGCCCACTCAGCTGCCCGTGAATTGGCCGAAGACCACTTGCTCCCGAATAAGAATCAATCCTATTTTTCCTGCTGCACTGCAGTGAAACGGTCTTTTAAGAAAAAAAGCACAGCGTTGGAATCACTGAAACCTACGCTTTCGAATGATTACCAATAATCTGAATAGAAAACTCTTATTCAGCGAGAAATTTACGTGTGTAAAACATTATTTTATTTTAAAATTTACAGCGTTATATAAGGGTCTTTTCGAAAACCGGGCACGTATATCTTTAACCAGAGGTTTAAGCTTTCGAATGATTACTAAAAGTGCAATGGAATCTCTTGCTTAACGAATGAGGTCGATATTCATTTGACCCCTACAATCGAAAAAAACCTAAAAAGCTTCAAAACGTAGTAAATAGTAAAATTTTTAGGTACATTGATCAACATGGAGACAGTTCTCTTTCAACGTCTTCATCTTCACTCGACTTGCACAGTTGTAGATTCTGCCACTCACGGTTTAGCTTCAACCTTCAAAACAGTCGAACCTTTGGAGAACACTGACTTCTCTTCATTAATGTATAATATCTATGAAACACGATGCACAGTGTGCCCACTATCTGGACTGTTGCAAGTGCGAATTCAAGACATTGGCAGCGAAGTCGAGGCTAACGCATTACAGGGAATATTCAGAAGTCCCATGACGAAGGTGCTTGCGGGTGATTTTGTGAAGAAATAGTCCGTCCATCTAAAAACTAATTTAAATCAAACAGATATTTCTAGGCAACATCAAAAGTTGACAGATAATCATCGCAGTTAGCACTTTCATTAATATCTGCGAGATGTCAGGTGTTTTACAATGGTAGAAGCATTTATCTCTCCTGAACCGTCAGTGGCTCAGTTTCTTCTTTATTGGATGATACCTAGACATTTTTAAGAAAAAACGTTGAAAATTTTGTTTGCACTGGAAAGAAAAGCTTACTCAAGAAACAAAACAGCTACAGTCAAACATATAGTTTATATAGTTGCTGTAAGCGCCTTATCCGCTCTTTGACAGATTTGCTCAAATCCAGCTCTTCTTGAACCTCCCTCAAAGTTCACTGCCACATTACATATTCCGATGTACATAACTGCTCTCAGAGAAGGGTATGAAATTAGATTTACTACTCTGTTGTTGCAATTATGTATACTGCCTTTAAATTGTAAATAACCTTTGAATGCATGGTCGTGCATATGTTTTAAACTTTTTGAAATTCTATGTCATCAAAAATTAACTCTTGTGTGAACACATATTGTAGAACACTGGGAATATCAGCCTTACGAAAACGTTTTAATGATGACTTGTTCACTCACTTGAACGCAATATTAATAATTACACAATGGAGATCTGACACATTGAAGTAGATGCGAGTCATATATGTCTCATGCCTTCGCGTCTGACTGCCTGGCATTAAATGCCTTTTACAAAATTTTCAATAGCTTAACCAAACCAAACGCTATCGCCGTACTTTGCAAATCCTTTGTGGACAACCAACACAGCTCCATCGTCGGCCAAAAATGCTTTTTTTCTTACTTGACCCGTCAACAAACATGCTTTTGGATCTCAGCACTTATATTCAATTTGTTTCTTCTCTTTCTTCCAATGAGGTCTCCGAACAATCCGCCTTTTTCTTCGGCATCTACTTGAAGATTGTCTCCTTTATGGATGTCGTAGAATACTCGAGATTATTCTTCTTGCGATTTCGGATACACCAAAACTAATGCGTCCTCATGCGGACTTGTGGATAGTGTCAAGAAAGGAGCCGTTCATTATCGCGCACTGCCAGCCACTGCGCTTTCCATCCAACCAAGCTTACAATTAATAGCTGGCAAAACATTTTCTCGGGTGTTTGTTTACTTCATTCGAATCCCGTGATCGTTACTGTTGCCAACTGCACTTGCACACCGAAAACCACAACGAAAATTATTATCACAAGTCATAAGACGTAAATCACTGAACAGACTTCTACAGATATGTCTGCAGTGTGTGGTTCATTGATCAGAGATCAATGCAAGATTTAAAATTGACATGGTATATCTCAATTCAGAATATAGTTATCTAACCGAGGTAGAAGAGGAGCGCCATTGATGAGATGTTTTAATGCTCGTCTCGACTCGCCTTCGGCAAATCCTACCCCCAGCTCTCTGCGGCAGTCAACAATGAACGCCCTATGACTACAGGCAGGCTATCAAAGAGACTGCATGGAGACTCTCCCAACCAGTATTCTGCGACGTTTGATAAGACGGAAAAACGAATTGAATTCTAGAAGTACTGGAATCCGCACAGTGAAAAAAAAACATTGTGAAGACGGATAATAAAGCACCAAAGTGAAATAAAAACGATCAAGAAAAATGTTCGTCTATGTTAAGGTTGTGTCAAGCATTGGGTCACTTAATGGTCTTACATAAAGCAAGGTTTGCAAAAAATACAAGTTCTACAATAAACTGTGCCATGAAATAACAAAGAAGAGCAACTCGTCTGAATTTACATCTGTCACTGAAGCTGCTGAATAGTTAGGCAGCGTTTCGCCCAATTTCCTTCCAGATTCTAAAAACCACAGACCCTTAATCGTAAATGCTGAGTGATTTGAAAAATTCTGAATAACTGTCAGCTTAATCAAATTCAGTGGCAGAATGTGCTTGCCAGACCAAACGCATTGACGATTGTTGCCAATAGCCGAAATTTTTTATATTGAAGGAGGGAAGGCGGTGTCCTCTGAGAACATCCTTGGCAATACAGTGATGACATTAAAACACTTTCTATGAGAATTGTGAAATTAAATTTTTTGTCCACTAAATGAAAAATAGATTAAACAACAAAGATTCATGAAACTTCGTGTTAGAGCTCTACTAAGAAGAGATTATTGAGTGCCCGTACTAAGGTACAATGAAAATCGAAGTCCAAGGTTTGCTTTCATGTCATTCAATGCGAATGCTGGATGACGACGGATAGGGTCACTGAATAATCCGACGACAGTTGCTCAAGTACCTTTCTGTATCCGAGAGAACTGCTGAATAATGTGTATCACTGGAGTCCTGTTCGAAAGCAACGATGAGAACGCTACATTATTCGTGCAATAATCCTCACTATGTAGCAAAGAGAAGTTAGTGGAGAATTTGTGTAATATGAATTGCTTTGGCCACGCGGGACTTTTATTAGTTGCTTGTGTGTCGAATTCCTAGCATTTGCAGTATCGTTTTTTTTTTTATCATAACAGTACAATATCAGCTATGCAAGATTACAGGATTATATTGAAAGATTATAGAGAATATTCAAGAGGAACCATAGTGAACGGGAGAGAGAGACACAGTCGGAGAGAGGCCTAGAATTAACCGTTGATCAAAAAAAAATGCTTAAAGCCTGAGCGAGGTTGGTACGCCAGGGCCATACACCGGCGTTTCGGAGGTTTCGGCCTCCTCGTCAGTGACCCACGCCCCACATTAAGCCCTGCATTGTAACAAGGAGGGAGGCATATGTGATGATGGCACAGTGTACAATGACACTGGTCCATCACCACTTCTCAGTCGAGGATTTTGGCCGGTTAGAACAGAATTGATTCTTACCATCGACTGTTTTGAAACCTCGCAATAAACCATTTAAATTAATTTCGAAAAAAGAATGCTTAAAGCCTAAACGAGGTTGTACGCCAGGGCCATCACCACATACGCCTCCATCCTTGCTACAATGCAGGGGCTTAATGTGGGGGGGTCACTGACGAGGAGGCGGAAACCTCCGAAACACCGGTGTATGGGCCCTGGCGTACCAACCTCGTTTAGGCTTTAAGATTCTTTTTTTCGAAATTGATTTGAATGTTCATTGCGAGGTTTGAAAAACAGTCGATGCTATGTATCAACCTTTGACCATTTGTATACAGTTCACCAACAGGCGGGTTTATGGTTAGAGTGACGCAGAGGCAAAGCTAAGGTTGGAGACTCCAGAACAAGATTTAGAGAGCATACGTTCACAACTGGGTCACGTGAAAAGGTCAAATACCAAAATAAGCTGGATTACGTGACTAATTTGAAAGTGCAAAGAGAGGTCATTAATGTCACGGTCGTCACGAGACTATTCGAGCACTTAGTGTAAACGTGATCCAAAGTGCATCGAAAGTTCAACCGTCTTTTGATGCATATACATAGACTTACGAAAACCGAATATACTGATTGAGTGTAACAATACAAATCAACGATTTCCCCCTGAGAAAGGGTAGACAACATTCATTATATTATCGAGAATGTTGTCTACACACTACATCATTCATTTCGATGCGACGGCTAGGAAGCGCAGTATCGGAAGATGAAACAGCTGTGGACAATCGAGAAACTCGTCGTGGCTCTGATGATGGTGAAAGTGCCGAAACGTTAGCTATAATAATAAAATATATTAAAAGCTGGTATGAGGTCACTAAGAGAAAGAAAATCTTCTTGTAGACAATATCCACCAGGCAATATTCTGTGGCTTGTTCCTCAACCCTTTCCAAGACCTCGATCATTCTTGTGTCTCAGTTCATCGAACAGTGTTTCACTGGAGTACGATCTGGATTCGCATTCAGAGCATGATGTACTGTCTGCTAGCCCTCGCAATACGCTTCGCGCATTCCTTTCTAATCTATTGTTCTATTACCTGGCTTGCTTGAACAGATCTTTTATGATCTAACTCCGCGTGTGACGAAAAAAAGTCGTCAATTACTTGAATGCAAAGCTACTACTTTTTTCCGTGTGGCTTTGGGCAATATTGATTAGTAATTTCTTTGGCAATTCGATGTTTATTTTCGATTTCGTCGATTCCATTTCACCCCTTTCGAAAACGGCTTCTCACACATATAGTGCGCCTTGATATACTACTCTGTAGCTCGGCTTCAATATGAAGTTTCTGCTTGAAGGGCTAATGCCTGTCAAGCCCGCCAAAAAGCTCTGTGAAGTGAAATTTACCAAAAAGTGCGTGCGATTGAAATCAACACATCTGGACCGAAACGTCTAAAAACGTACCCATCGAAATCATTGTGTATGGCCGTGAAAGATTCATAACTTGGTGTTTTTGTGTTTAACTCTTAGAACACTGCAATCCTTCCATGTATTCAGTTGTCGTACGATGTCCTTTGTATTTCGAGACTTTCGTTAATTCAGTTGTTCAGGTGGGGGCGTATCCCCAACGGATCGACTGAACCGAAAGGCACTGTGCCACTGATGAGCTTGCAAGGGCGAATCCCGTTTGTTTAGTACTATATAAGTGCCCTAAGACCTTACAAAAAGCTCAAAACATGTTGTGTGATTATCAATTGTCATCTTTTGGAAAGAACCAATTCATCGAAAGTATGATCAACATCATGACCAATAATGTGAAATTATTTGCTGAGCAAGGATTGTGTGCTTTCCTCCTAGAAAGAATGACGCTAACGACAAAGAAGTCGCTGAGGCCACTCTTGAGCTGATTGCGATCTCTAGGTTTTCCCTCTCGCAGATGCTGCTTCAAGGCGCCCAAGAGGTGATAATCCTTACCTTTTTGGATACTGTGAAGGTTTGTCTTTACGAATTGTCTGGACCCAGCATATTTTCCATCCACTTCTTCCTCTAGCGATTCTCGTCGGAGGTGGTGGTTCGATTCGAGTATGGCGGCTGGACGATGATCCGATGCAACATTACCAGAGCTATATGGTAGGCGTGATCCCGAGGTCCAACCCCGTTTCTCCAAAATATGGCGGGTCGACTTTGCAATGTGAGGTGATCGGTCAATGGATGAGATGTCTATCGAGATATTACATTGCGGTAGCCCATCTCATCTAGATGGCAAGCGATGCTGTTCCGCCCATATCCAAGGGTCCGCCCAAGCTGCTAGAACATTGTTCAACATGAAAGGATGAAGCTGAAAGGATCAAGCTCCCGGCGTTGATCAATCCCTCGGTGGATGTGCCATTCATTCGTCTTTTCTAACTTCGTTTGAGTGAATGCATATCTGACCTTCGCAGTGACTCGCGGTAGTCTCTCGCTGTATCGAGTCAGTACTGCTTATCCTCCCAGACAAGTCTGCAACCAGTCTGGTACCAATTCACCCACCCCGGAGGGATGGATGGTTTCGTGGGCCACGAGCACGAGATCGAACCATCGACGTTGTGTGCGATGACGCAGAGCACCTCTAACCATTGCGCCACGCCACATGCGCTCATTTCTTCAACCTACCACAGCTTTTTAGCAATGGTCCAATTTGAAAAGACGACCGATTGGAACAGTAATGTGAAATACATGACGAAACAACACGTGAGACCCTTCGCCATGCACTTAAGTGCTACGTAGAATATCGCGCTCCGCAGCTAATTCAAAACCACCGTAATACCTCGAGAAAATTGCGTCAGTGACGATACTCCTTTCAAATGTCCTTAAAATTCCAGCCTTTTGATTCTCAGATAGCCCATTTCTTTTCATAATTAGAAGCTTTCAGAAGGTTTACCTGGGATTTTCTGGATCCCGGTACCAATCAGTTCTCGAGCCGCCTTCAGCCGACTCGACAAGCGCCCATCCTTGCGGGGATCGGGCCAGTCGCGAAGAGATCACGTCGTCTGGGACTCTCGCGCTACCACTGAGAGGGTGGCGATGTGGGGACGCGTCGTGACACGTCAATCCTTGGATCCCAGGAAGGATCCATTCCAACAGCTCAAACCGATGATCTATGGGAAGACCGAAATCATCCAGAACTCACCGCCGAATCCATTCGGAAATCCGACCGGCACAGGAGATCGATCTGAATAAAGAGTCGACCGACAGAAGAGTGTTCGGTCTTGCGCAGTATTTGTTGTTGGGTCACGTTATTGTTGACATTCCTTGTTACTGTTATTCATTATTTCGCTGCTTTATTCTTCATTTTATCTAGCATTCTGGTGACTTTTCCGCCTATACTGCCAGCTCAGGATGAAGAAAAATCCGAATATTTGGTTGGTAGATCAATTTCAGCTCGTAATAGTAGCTTTTAGGGTTCGTCATAACTGCGATACTTGGGCTATTTCCTACTACATGGTATGATAAACCTTAACGGAAGCGCTCTGCTGTTGAGGCGATGTGTTCCGGTAGTGCTTAGTCAGGTGAGTTCGAGTCCTTCAAGAACTTCAAGTCTCCCCCTTGAGCTATTGAGCGATATTAGGGGTAGATCTAGAGCGCACGTGGCGCAGTGGTTAGAGATGCTCTGCGTCGCACGCAAGGTCGATGGTTCGATCTCGCGCTCATGGCTTTCCAAGCCATCCATTCCTCCGGGGTCGGTAAATTGGTACCAGATTGGTCTCAGACTTGTCTGGGAGGATAAGCAGCACTGACTCGGTTCAGCGGGAGACCACGCGAGTCATTGTAAGGGCCAGATGTGTATCCAGTCACCTCAAACAAACTAAGAGTTGAAGACGAATGCATGGCCCAATCCCTCAAGGGTTAGTCAACCGCGAGAGCTTTATCTTTTCATCCTTTAGGGTTGGGTCTGTGCACAGCGCAGATATCTCTCTCAAGTGGCCGCATCTCAACACATATATACTTTTTTGTTCAGGTGCCTTCGCTTTCTGTGTATTCGTCAAGTATTCGGTTCAAATGCTTAGTGCCTCTACAACGGTTATCACCGGCATGTAAGTTTTTCCTATGTAGTTTCATATGTACTCGCTACTGATAAGAAATCTCTACCCAAACTGAACTTTTTTTGACCCTTTCGGTACCGTGGACCCACCTCCTCTCCGTCTCTAACTTTCAGAGTGGGAACGCATTGAATGTATTTTTGGTTTATTTCAATCAAGTTATCGTTGTTATTTTCGTGTTGTGATGCTTATGGATATAATATGTTGTGATAAGCAGGAAAATAACAATAATATAATTGAAATAGTGCAAAAATACATTCAATGCTTCCCTGCGTTGGGGGTTAGAGATGCAGAGAAGGTGGGTCCACAGTTCCTAAAGGGTTAAAAAAACGTGGTCGAGGTGGGCATAACTTCGATGATATCGATGGCTAACGTTTCGACGATTTCGCCTTCTTTAGAGGCGTTTGTCCCTGATACGAGGTGCGAACTTCTTTTGCTTTCGCTTTAGACTTTCAGTTATCATTCGATAGCTTGAATCTCGGCATTTTCAATACTGAAATAGTGCTAACGGAGCAGAACCCTCGGTAGTGCAGCTGGTTAGCACGTACTTCCCGAGAAAGGATGCAATGCGGGTTCGATTCTTGTCTGCGGTCGTATATAGACTTCTAAGGAGTTTTCTTTCCAAAACCAATCTTAGCATCAGAACTGTGGAGCTTGAACTTTCCAATGACTGCTAAAAGCAGCCCTTATCTCCGTCTGGTAACGCAGATTTTCAAGCCTATAACCTACGCTCGACAAAAGTTTTCATGAAGAGTGTTAGAGATCATTTGAAAGCCTAATTCTCGAACTATCCGTATACGTGGCCGGGTTTCTGAACAGTTCCTTTTATAATGCTGAAAAATTCGCCAAAGATTGTGATGCACACGCGCGTATTTTTTGCCGAACATAGCACTTTTTTTTGGACTATTAGTGATCATTCGATAGAATGCTCGAATTTGATTTCAGCGCTGTGCTTATACCCTGAAAAGGCCTCTTCCGTGAAGCGCAACAGGTAAAATGAGCTGCAACGCAGCTGTTAATAAGTCGAGTTCTAATGTTGCAGAAACGGCGTCCAGCGCTAATCACGTGGGCGATGGCTACCACGACCAGTGAACGGTCCTGTGGACGGGTGGAGGAGTATTGAGTCAGCACTCACTTGATCGTCACATCCACGGCGACGTGAACTGGATTTAGATATTCATTCTCACACATCGACTTCAACTTATTTTACCTGCTGCATTGCAGAGAAACGATCTTTCTAGAGAATAAGCACAGCGTTGGACTCAGCAGGCATTTCGCTATCGAATGATTTCTAATATTTCAGGAAGGAGCTCTGCCGAGGAGAAATATGCGCGTGTGAAGCATAATCTTGTTTTGGATTTTTCAGCGTTACGAAAGATTTTTTTCATCAAGCCGACTACGTATACGGATAGCTCGAAATTCAAGCTTTCGAATGATTGGTCACACTCTTTATGAAAGTCTTGCCGAGGGTAGGGAATAGACTTGAAAATCTATACTGCCAAACGGAAATAACCCTGAAAGACTAGCCAAGATCTCAAAGGTTTTCTCCGAACGAACCCATCAGACCCGAGTGTGAAGTATAATTTCATTCTCGCTGCTGCAAAGCACTTAGAATAGTTTTGAAGAAAGTAGACTCAGTTTTGAAATCGTCGAGATTCAGGCTTTCGAGTAACTATAACTATGAAAGTTCGAGGAAAGGCCTTTATCGAGTGAAAAGATCTTTGAGTGTAGTCTGTGAGAATGTTTAGAGCCTCTTCGAGGTTTGTATGTCAGAGCATTGCTTACGTTTTAACAGTGTCGCCCGCCTCATCAGTGTCTCACGCCTTGCACTGAACCCTGCTTTATAGGAGCGATGGGGAGACGTTATCTGTGGTGATATCACGTGGTATTCTGTCGTCACCTTTTTTTCAACCGATGGATTATGCCTGACAGTGAAGCTGTGGCACTATAATGAATATAATACAATATATGGATGTTCAATAATGTAATCACGATAATATATCTTATGCGGACACCGGGGTCTAGTGGTCGTAATGCTCGTCGCGGCACGCGTGGACCGAGCTCCACCTCCCCCCTCCCCTCCCCCAACCCTCTCCGGCAGTCAACAACAATGTCCTATAGAACGCCATGGCCAGACTATCCTAAGATTACAGGGAGACTCGCTCAACCAATATTCTACGACATTAAAAAAGACGAAAAAACGATTTGAATGCTAGAAGTTCTGGAGCCCGGACAGTGAAAAAGACGGTGTGAAGACGGATCAAGAAAGTGTCTGAAAATGTTCAATGTTCACTGCAATATGAATATGTGGAAGAATAGTGGTAAAGCAATATTACGTGCTATCACCCCAAATAGCGTCTCGTTTCTGTCGTGAAATAAGATTGAATGTTGGGCGTAGGTCACTGATGAAGCGAGTGACACCGTAGAGATGTACGTATGGCTCTAACGTGCCAAAATCCAAAAAGACCCAAGGCATTATTACGAATTATACTGAATATTCAAAGCGAGCTTTGAAATCAGTATGAGGTGGATCTTTCAATAAGCATGTTTAGAACAGGTACACGCCCGTCCCGAACGGGTTAACCGAGGTTAAGTAAATTATAGGTCTTTCTAGTTCTCAATAGGCTTTTTCAGTATGCGGAAGGCGGTATTTCCATTCAAGTCGACCATCTTCTAAAGATGATTATTACAAAGTTTTGGGAGTAAAGAAAGACGCTACTGCAAAGGAAATAAAGAAAGCTTATTTTCAGGTGAGCTTTATGATGACTTTTCTTTGTTGAGGTTCTTTCATTTGATTGAAAATTACTTTCAAGCTATTTGACCAGTTTTCAGCTTGCTAAAAAATATCACCCTGATGTTAACAAAAGTAAAGAAGCACAGGAGAAATTTCAAGAAATCTCTGAAGCATACGAGGTCGGTGCCTTCATAATAGGTCATTGGTGTTTTGTTGATTAATGCAACCACGAAATGAGCCATACATGATTTATATCAGTTTAGGTACTATTTGTCTTCATTTATTCACGTTTCCCTTTTCATATTTATTTATTCACATTGTATTGTTTGCATTTTTCTAAGCACTAGGCATAGCGCAGTGGTAAGACGTGCGCAGGGCCCTTCAAGATCTCTATCCCTCCAAGGTTGGCAGATTGCTATTAGATATGTTTATAAGGGTAGCAACACTAGCTCGATACATTGATGGTTCACCACAGCTGATAGTATAGGCCAAATGCGTATACATACTCTCCTAATGAATGGTACTAAATGAAGTCGAATGCATGAGGCATTCTTTAGGCATTGATCAACGCCGAAAGCCTCGTAGCTTTGTTCTTTATCGAAGCTGAAAGCTTTAAGCTCTCGACATTGATCAATCCTTGAGTGATGTGCTATGATGTTGTCTTCATCTAGTGGTGTTTGAAGTGACTGAATGCATATCTGGCCTTAACAGTGACTTGCGGTGGCACTAACGATGAATAGGTCAGTGCTGCTATCCTTCCAGACAAATTTAATATCGATACACTGATCCTGAAGGATGAAAGAGTCGGCGAGCCTCATCACCATCACCCTGTCGGTTGGTCGACCACGTGTGTGCGGCAGAGCAGCTGAAACCATTGCGCCACAGCGGCTATTTTGTTCTTTACAAACACTGTGTGTGTACTTGTCTATATATGTACATGTACATATACGTATATATATATATATATATATATACATATATGTATATGTATAAATGTATATGTACATCTACATGCACATGCACATATATACGCATAGCTAAAAACTTAGATGACCTGTCCTAACATGTTGTGCGAGTCTGAGCACGCTTTCATTCCGTTTCAGTGGCCGTCATCCACGAAAACAATTCGGCTTGTATTTCTTCGACTGCCATTTACGGCTTCGTAATCTTACATTTGGTATTCTCGACGCCCTCAAAGCATGGTTTTTCCTCAGAATCTAGGGGAATTGTGTTGGGATTTCCTAGATCAGCAACTCCACTTTTTGCGGATAGGTATGACGTTCGCTGTCCAGCAACTCGGCTCGATCCAGATAACAGCTATTTTTATTTTAGTAAACATCCAGCGATTAGCTTTACTATATTTTCACGACCCATCTTCACATCTACTGTGCATATCCCAGCGTTTTTGCATTCTATTTGTCTTCTGGCAACTATTGATCTAAGTTCTTCAAACTCTTGAATATTCGGCCATGGATCTCGTTAAATTCTGGTGGAATACACACTCCTTGATGTTCTAGGATAATCGAGTTAGACTATTCCTATTTGAACTGCGGAGAATTTATCGTTGTTTTGTTGTTGTATTATTGTTCCCGGTCAAATTTGATGGCATCAGATTACTGACTGGGAAGTGAAGATTGGTGAGCTCAGGGCTTGGTGAAACGAGCAGTGTGTTCGTGATGGGCGATTTAACACTGCCACAGCAGTATCAGCACTTTATGCATATGTGCGTATGCACGTATTTTCAATTCATTCATCAGAAATCATCGCCGAACTGTAATTTCACTCAGGTTAAATTGATATCCTCGATCTCGTCCTATTCAACGCTTCTTCAAACAGTTTTTTTTTCTGTTTGTGCTCGTCGTATATCCCGAACCTATGCTCTAAAGTCCAGCTGATAATACAACCCGTGTAAAATTTCCAGATTTAGGTACAATTTTGTGTAATCGATGTTCGTGAGTAATTCACTAGTGGTTGAGGTTCTAATTTTTTGGTTAGATATTGAAGTGCTTTAGCTACATAATATTTCGTCAGTGGAAGTGTTTTATATCATATCTTTCGTTTCGAGTGTTTTCTCAAGACCACAGCTCAAATTTCAATATGCCTGATAATCATTATTTGAGCCACGCATGTCAGTGGTCTGTCAATGAGGGCTGACTTATAGAGCCCGATACACGTGTTTCGATATTGACACGACTGACGAGATCGCAAAATCGAAACACGTGTATCGGGCTCTGTAAGTCAGCCCTCATTGACAGACCACTGACATGCGTGGCTCAAATAATGATTATCAGGCATATTGAAATTTGAGCTGTGGTCTTGAGAAAACACTCGAAACGAAAGATATGATATATTGAATATACTAGCCACGAGCATTCGAGTGTACAACACTCTGTGTTTGGTGAGTTTTTCACTGGACATAGAGTGTAAAGGGTACGTCGTCGCTAACTCTTATTGTGGGGACTGGAGCACCCACAGAGATTAGCAAAAGACGAAGAAGGGGAAGTGTTTTAGTTTGGTGTTGTAAGAGTGCTGATCATCTAGGAAATTCAAGCGGTCCAGTAAGTCCTCCTATATGCTTTGTCTTTTTTTCACAATCGATGACAAGCTTTTTATCTGATAACGGAGCCACATTTATCCCGTTCTCTTCGAATGTTCCTAGATGGTTGGTGAGGTCGTAGCCGCGCTGCTGTCCTTCTGAACTAGTTGTTCTCGCTTTTTCTTGTTTCGTGAAGAGCAGTAGTGGCCAAGTGAGGTGATAGGGTCTGATGTGAGTCTAAAAAATGAGCAGAGAAAGGTCCATGCTAAGGACCACAAAATTCACTTTGTGATGAGATTGTTGGACAGCACGAAGGAAAAGTTTTTCGCCATTCAATCAGGCAATAGAGATTCTTTGCGTTCCAGTGGAAACTGACATTTTGCTACTAGTCTGATACAAAATCGTTGGTTATTTCTGGCATTGGTCTAGTCTTAGGTGAGCTTTAGGATGAAAGTGTCAAGACTCTGTTCAGGAAATCCTAGTAGAAGTTCTACTTTTCATTCTTGCCCTACTTCCTCTAAAGTACTGCTATGAGATTGTCAAATTGTCAGTATTTGATAGCAAAGTGAATAATAGATAACTGGAGTTTGATGTCGGTATATGCTTTCCCACCATAGCTTTTGAACGTTGATTGCTGGCAGCTACGATAGGATATATCGAAGAAAGAGTGTGTAGCGAATGGTGACACCGGTGGTGTAGTGGTAGCACGCTTCACAGTATGGGTGAAACACGGGTTCAACTCCCGCCAATGCTTTGCATACCACTCAGTACTTTTAGGAAAAGTGTATGGCGTTTTGAGTATTGTCAGTTTATCTAAGTTGCCATTTTGTAAGGAATATTACCGACGTTGAACCGTAAATATGGTTTTACTCAATTTTTCATCTATTTGACACGTTTAAACTCCAATTTGATTTTGCTTCAGGTATTGAGCGATGATAGCAAACGTCAAGAATATGACACATTCGGGTCAAGTGCATCATCTGCAGGAGGACCAGGTAGAGGAGCTGGCGAATGGCAGTACAAAGGCACCGTCGATGTGAATGAAATATTCCGTCGTGCATTTGGTTTCGGTGGTGTGAGTTTTTATAAATTTTTAACTTCGTAAAAAATCTACAAAATAACTTCGACTTTATGAATATGATATTTGCCTGTTACATCTACTAAGCAGTATACATTCCAAAATTCGCTACAAGTGGAACTCCCTCCTCTCCATTTCTGTCCATTTATCGACTGATGTGTATAATGTACAGAGATTTCTATCTCACTACTTACTTGCTCACCTCTTTGAGACCTTCTATGGTAGGAAAAGTATTAGCGCAAGGGCCTCTATAGTGTGCTGGTTAGTATGTGCTCCTGTGGTAAGGTAGAAACACGAGTTCAAATCGCGCCTGAGGTTCCAAGTTTTGGATATCACTCGTTATTCTTCGATAATCAGTTATAACATTACAACGCTCCAATAAAAGCGGTAAGATAAAGAATGCTTGTAGATTATATATGTCCGACAATTTTTTAAAATGTTTAGGACGGTGGATTCAACTGGGATTCGTTCGCAGAAAATCAGTTTGGTCACTCGCATGCTCAAGAGATGGTCGTTGATATTTCATTTGAGGAGGCTGTGCGAGGTATGTCAGCATTATAGAAACTTTGTTGTTGCCCTTTTGGGTACCGCATTGATTGTCATCTGGCACGCAGCGCGGTCGACCGACTTACGGGGCGCGCTCAAGGGACAGCAGCGTAGTCTCCAACGAAATTCAGAATTATATTGTCACTTGAGGGGGTTTTATGATTAGTAGAAGATAAAGTATTACTGAAAGGACTTCAATAAGAGTACTTTGCAGCAGAAACAACGCTAGCGACACCTAGTGAACATTGAAACTAGCAGTCATGAGAGTTGATACTTGTCGACTCACGTGGAAATTCATGTCGTATGGATACAAGTACAGATTGTAGATCCGTTTTTGGAACTGTGTATAACGTTATGGGAAGTTATTCCTTTGGAACCGTTGATGCAAGCGATGTCGTGCTGGTCCCTCGCTCAGCAGTCACAGGCAGGCAGCATCTGCTGGTGCGTTTGACCTGTAGATGCTTCCTGCCTGCGTTGTCCCGAGACGGGGCGCCACTATAGTAGTTGAGTGAGATGCGTCGTCACGCGGCGTGCTACGTTTCGTGGCACGTGGTTATCAAAGGGTTGTAAATTGTAGTATACTGTCAATAAACATGAATCTCTTCCCAGGATATTGTAAAGCTGCTAATCGTGACGTCCAAAATAATAATTAAGTGTGTAGAGTATGAATAAGGATAATCAAATAAGCTCATCGAATATCTACAAGGTATATATCGGGGCGCTCACGCGCTGCGCTATGCCAAGTGAGCTAAGGCGCTGCGAGGCGTATGTCGGCGATGGTACACGCAGTGTCCAAAGGTTCAGTGCGAGTCATTCTAGCTGGCTATGTGTGTAGTGACACATTTTTTGTATTTGCTGAAGCTCACAGTGTTTTTCAGGTGCACAAAAAAACATATATGTGAACGTTGTGGAAGACTGTCCGCGATGTAAAGGCACACAAGTGGAACCTGGCTATAAAAAGGTCGGGAAGAAGAAGAAGAAGAGGAGCCATTATTTTGTTCAGCTTTTGATCTTATTTTGTGGAATATCAAACTGAAACTCCAATTTTACGCTTGACCGAATTTGTTTCAAACGAGCCAATATTTCAGGTCTCTTGTCCATATTGCAACTGGCACAGGGATGATATCTCAGCGATTACAAGGGGGTTTCTTCTATCAGGCAACTTGTAATCGTTGTGGTGGTTCGGGTCATTATAACAAGGTTTGTGATTGCAACCATTTTTCATGAGGAAGTATGAACTTTTTTTTCACTTTGCCTTTATTTTTTGAAGAATCCCTGTCATGATTGTGAAGGTCATGGGCAGAGCGTTCAGCGAAGACAGGTCTCATTCAATGTTCCAGCAGGTACAAACGATAAGGATCGGGTGCGGATTCCAAGTTGGAAAGGTGGGAGTTTTCATTCGTTTCATACTTTCCTTTGTCTCCATTTCGTTTTTATTCACAAGATTCTCATCACGTTTATACTTTGAGGATTCCAGTTGCGAGCATTTGCTTGGTCCCCTCGCATTTTTCGCTTGCTTGAGGATTTCGCCTCCTACATGGACGTCGTAGGGATACTGTTCGGCCAAATTTTGCAGCCTCGAGAATGGCCAGACCACGGCGTTCCTTGAAGCATGCCTAGATTGGTTGACGGAGAGTACTGGGAACTCAACCGCGCACCGAAAATCATTAGTGACTCAAGCACCCAACCTCCTCTACTCCTATAATTCTAGAGATCAAATCGTTCACTTTTTTATGTTTCACCTAGTTCTAGTTTCGCAGAATGAATGCTCGAAAGATTGTATAAAAGAATGTTTCAGAATCAAATTTACATGGTGTTCAACGTAGCGCCTTCGTTGAAAGTTTCGTCGTGATAAAGACGATATTCACTGTGACGTTGAGATCACCATAGCTCAAGGCTGTTCTCGGAGGCACAGCCAAGGTTCCGGGTATTAATGATGATATATATGTTCACATACCACCAGGAACTTCAAGTCATACAAAAATGAGGTGATCTCTTTTGCATTGACTGACTTTCCATGAAAGTTCTTAGTGAAATATCTTGTTCTCTTTATGTCACTCATGAAAAGTATCATCTATTGGGATCTACCTTTCCTTTCACTGCATATTCTGCTCCTGAGATTTTTCTTTACTCTAGTTTTCAGAACTTCATTTTCCTACCACAGATCTTCTAGCGTCATTCTTAATAACGTGTTATCTACTCTATAGCAGTTTGATGAAAGCAGCTGTCTTCGAACATATTCCGTACCGTATTGGAGTAGCGTTCTCATCTAAGCGCGATATTCATGTACTGTGAAATCAGTTCAAATTACTGGTGGGATCCGACAGTGATAGCTCCCACTGGGATTCTCGGGGCAGTGGTTCTATCATTCAGTTCGAAAAATAGGAAAAATAACAGGTCAGAAAAAAGGTTCTCTCGATAGGAGAGATTCGAAAGGCTTTTCAATCGCGGACACTATAGATTCCATGCCGATCGGTGTTGTCAGTTGCAATTTCTCTCGACGAGTTCGACAAGCGGATTACTCTTAAACCTTTTGTGTTGGTATATGGTTCTGTGAGCGAAGTGGTTATTATCGAATCAAGAAGGACATTTTCGTATGCCATATAGAGAACTCAGACAATCGCTTAGCTGTAACACTCTAGCGTTTACATTCCATAAGCAATGGACTTAAGTTTACGTCCCAATCTTTAACAACAAGTTCTCAAATACCAATAAAGTTGCAATAATAAATTGATTCTGTGCATCGAAATTGATAGCTTCCGAAGTTCGAGTGATCTCCATTGTTCACGTTATCAACTTTACCATCGTGCTCCTCATTCTAGGTGACTTGGCTCTTTCTATTTCATAGAAACATTTGATAGTTTCATTGTATACGTTACCCGTACCAAAACTGGCTAACAGAGATAGATAGCTTATTTGTATGGTGGACATTTTTTATATTAATTTTGATGTGACAATGGAATCAAACATAGAAGAACATAGAGGGTGTGTGGAGTGCATCTATAAGAGATGGATGAGGAAGCACCCGCAAGGATCGAATCATGAAGTCATTCTCGGTAGGCCCTAAGTACACATGAATTTAGTGCAAGGCATTCCGCACGGAGCAAAGATTTGAGAGCCATCGCAAATGTATCCATGGCGTTCTATGTGGCACAGGATTAATAGTCCAAAAAAAATGTCCGAAGAGGAATATGCGTTTCTGAAGTCAAGAAATCTTCTTGTGTAGCAACATCGAAAAAGTCTTTCTGAAAACTCGCGACGTAGGACTGTAGCCTCAAGTCTCAGCTTTCGGATGGTTACTAACACTCCTATGAGAAGTTCCTCGACAGCAAATCGAGATTGGTTTTTCATTTCTCCCTCCTAGTCAGAAAGAACTCAATAAGTTTATCAGTATCACATGAACAAACACGGACATGCGTATTATCTTGACTCTCATCTCACTAGTTTGAACATGTGTAGTGAAGTGGTTAGAAGTGCTGTGCGGCGCACACGTGGTCGGTTGATCGATGATGATTTGACCCTGCGTTTAAGGCCTACTAAGCCTTACGTACCTCTTGGAATTGGTGAATTAATACAAGACTTGTTTAGGAGCATAACAGTACTGCCTTGGTAAATCGCTAGGCCACCACGAGCCATTGCAAACTTCGGATATCCACTCAAGTCATCTTGAACTATAGATGACAAGTGCATCATCCTCTAGAGATTGTTAAACACTGAGAGCTTTTTCCTTTATCCTTTTTGCCACTCCTAATGTTTATTCTATAAGAACATGTCGTTACTGTACCATATAGCTCTAACTGCCACAAAGTGTCCTAAATGTAATTTTCAGACTATCAGGAAAAGGTGTGAAGCGACTAAATTCTGCAGGCTACGGCGACCAATATATTCATATTAAAGTCACAGTTCCGAGGTCTGAATTACCACGCTCAATGTTCATCTTCACCAATTTTTTGGATTTTCAGAAATCTAATACATTTTCTATAAATCTTGTTCTTTATTAGCCATTTAAATGCGGAACAGCGCTCGCTGATGTTGGCTTGGGCTGCTACAGAGAAGACTAAAAGTGGAACAGTGAACGGCTTGGAAGAATATAGTAAGTGGAATTATGTCTCCAAAATTAACTGGACAATTCATGTTGAATCTTCTGAGGGACATTTTCTATTCCGCATTTTCAGACTTTAGTAGTCATTCAACTGTACCTAGGCTTAACCCTTTCGCGACCGCGGAGCTACCTCTTCTGCATTTCTAACCCCCAGCGTGGGAGCGCACTGAACGTATATTTCAATTGTATTATTGTTCCATAATTACTATTTGAGTCAACATGTCATGTGGTCTGTTATAGGGCTGTCTTTTAGAGCCCGATACACGTAATTCGATGTTGACAGTCTCATCAGTCGGGCGGTACCCTTCGTCTTTTGCCAATCAATTTAATGATAATTTCACTTAATGGACAGTGTAAAATGTTCGTGGTCACCTACTCTTAGTATAGGGGACTGAGCGCTCCGAGAGGATGGGCAAAAGACGAAGAGTACCGTCCGTTTGATGAGACTGTCAAGGTCGAAATACATTTATGGAGCTCTATAAAACAGCCCTATAACAGACAACACGACATGTTGGCTCAAATAGTAGTTATGAGATGTGTCGGAATTTGAGCATGGTCTTGAGAAAACAGTTGAAACGAAACGTATGATGTATCATTGTTGTTATTTTCCTGCCTATGACAACATAATATATTTACATGTAACATGACAAGGAAATACAACAATAAAAGAAAAATTATACAATACCAATTCGTTCCCGGGCGAGGAGTTGAAGATACGGGAGAGGTGGAGCGGACCATCTATCGTTGCTACGCTGGGGGTTAGGTACGCAGAAGAAGTGGGTCCACAGTCCGAAAGAGTTAAAATAAGAGGAGGTTTATTTGGCAGCATAAATGAAAACAAAAGCTTAGGCGCATGGAACGATACAACAAAATTTCTACGATGGGAACACAGGAGCCAGAAATTTCTATGAAACGAAGAAAATAATTTTTTGAATGAGTAACGGGAATTGCACCTTTTCGAGACGACTTAATATCTCTGCGCACAAGGCGATTCGGAGGGCGCGTTAATGGGCACCGAGGGTGAAATTCTATATTATTTTCCTTGCTACGGTGTGTTGAGAAATGCTTTGAAAAATCAAGCAACTTATTTATATCCTAAATATCTAAGCTATCGAATGACAACTCTAGTCTGGGAAGAAGTAGAAAAGCGTCGTCCTCAAAGCGGTGAAAAATGAGTCGAGCTAAAGAATTGTACCGATTTGTAAGATTAAAATCTAGGTTTTTCGTATACTGAGTTTTCTATTCACTCAAAATATTCTGTTTTCCATGTTGAAGGTGCCAAATTCGCAGGACACTCAAAACAACAACAACAAGGAGGAGAATCGAAGAATAAAAAATCTGAGGATAACCAGTCACCTAAGGGTGAGTCTGACACTCCAGAATCTGTTGATGGTGATACAAGTTTCTTAGGAAAACTGAAGAGAACGATATTTGGAAGCTAGAAAGGTGTGCTAGGTCCTAAAAAATTTCAGATTCTGAATCGTTCACTGTATCAGCTGTCATTTGTGTTTAGGTAGCGACTCATATAACTCGAGGAATAACACCAAGGAACATAGTTCTGAACAACAAAATGAGATTAAGACGAAGAAACATTCGGCTTCCTCTTAGCTATTCGCTGTGCTTGTTATTCTATCCCAATTAATCTCATATTACTGAGCTGGTCATGGTCATCTTGTACTTTTCAGATGATGTTGTTAACATTAGCAGTTGCTCGATGTTGGTTTTAATTTGAAATGTGCACAGAATTGATGTAGATTCATCGCTATCAGCTATATGATTGTCCACGATGAACAGATCTATAAATTGCAAGGACCTGCTGTTGTTGTTGTTGTAGTTGATGATGATGTTGTTTACACATGTGACTTCCTCGCTTTCACTGATTATCAGTCAAATGAGTTTATCTCGAGACCCCAGTTTAATTCTAATTTAAGCATGGATCAGCCATCCACATCATTCGATTTCTTGGAGGACGAACTCGGAGATCATAGCACGGCAACACCTCAAAGAGATTTGGTGAGAAATTTAGTTTTGTTTATAGAATATTGATCGGTTTCCCTATATCCTTCCTGTTGTGCTTTTGAAGTGATTATTCATTAGTTTAGGTTGCAGTGTCAGATGAGTATTCCGTTGACAATTACGATAAAGCAGCTGATTCTCTCCCGGAACTACTGGGTTTCATAGAAGCTCAAATAGAATTTTGCGACCAGCTTCTGTATTTGATTGAGATAAAACGCAAAGAACTATCGGAGAGAAAGGTATAGTGCCATTTGTTTAATAGGTAGAAATATGTTAAATGACGACAAAGAAAAAAACCGATCTCATTCACTGAACAGAACTTTTTGTAGGAGTGTTAGTAATCATTCGAAAACTTAAGTCTCTGGCTAGACACACCTGGCCACACCTGGCCCCTTTTCAGATCATCCTAGACCTCCACACCTGGCCCATTTTTAGATCATCCTTTATAACGCTGTAAAATCCACGACAAAAGTATCTTCCACACGATCACGTGTTTTTTTTTCTTATCTCGCTTCTATTTCGCTGGACAAAACTTTTTCTTAGAGTGGCAGTACTCTTTCGATAGCACAAGCTTCGAAAAACTCAAAAATGCGCTTTATTTTTTAAAGAGCTCTTTTGATAGCACTATGGGAGAAAGAAAGATTTGTGCTTTACACCTCGCCAGACAGAGATTAGTAATCATTCGGCAGCGTAAGTCTCAATGGTTACAAGGATGTGATTGTTTTCTGGAAATATCATTGGAAGGGAGAATAAGATCGAGTTTTACATTTTCAGCGAGCTTGTTTATCGGCTATTCCATGGGGTGGGGGGGGGTGTGACCAGTCGATGGATGGCTTCGTTGGCTATCTGGGATGCAAGTTGTTATTCAGTTAGGAACTTTTTTCACTTGGGAAAAATCCTTTCTGAAGGTAACTCCAGATAAAACAATCACTTGATACTGTGTTTGTTTCTCTACACGTTGATGTGCTTTCGTGCTTCCAGCGGACTATAAGTGAGAAAAATGAAGGCGCGCGCGATTTACAGCGTGATAAAAGGGTATCTCAAAAACCGGCCACCTGGGGCTCTAGCCGGTGATTCAAGCTTTCGAATGATTATTGACACCCTTATGAAAAGTTCCTGTTCAGTGAATAACACCGGATTTCATTTGTCGCGGTCTAATATATACGTACCGTTGATCTTTGCTTTTCTCTTAGCAGTGTTATTATGTAACAAATGTAAATGTGTGAGAGTTGAGTGTTAGTAAAACATAAAACATCCGCACCACTGGATAGAATTCATTGAAAAATAAGGTAACAGAACGATGTTATCTGTGGTGTAGTGGTAGCACGCGCTCGCTGGATGGGTGAAACACTGGATCAACTTCCGACTGATCTCGAATGTTTTGCACACCACTCAACAATTTCAGAAGTATATTTATCAATTAAAATTTGGCGACACTAATATTTCTATGTTATTGTGGACGGACAACACATTCTTCAGGCATGCTTGGAGAAGAAAATGAAAGAGGATCGTCGAAAAGACTGTCTACAAAAAAACCGAGTTCCTGTAATTCAATATCTTCCTCCATATTTCAAGGATGATCACATGATGGTACGTAATCGTTCTTGCCCGGTAGTAATATTGCAGTCTTCATAACCATGGCCATTTTATTGTCAAGTGAATAAATTCATGGCTTTTCAGTGTCCTCCTCAGAACGAAGAGGCCAAGCACAAACTTCGTTACAATACGTACGACCCTCTTACCAAAGAGGATAAAAAATGTAGGCCATTTTTCGTTATTTTGGAACGATGGCTATTTTGATCTAGTAGTCCTCTTAGTTTTCGCAGTCAAACCGCAAAGCCCGGTTTCTTTGCAATTTTTTATTGTTTCCCAAGCTTTCTACAGTGAACTTTGAGTAGAATGATGCCGAAAGAGTGACAGCAGAACAATAGCGGTTAGTGCAGTGGATAGCACATGCCCTTGGAAAGGGTGAGACAAGAGTTCAATTTTCTCTGAAGTTCCAAAGTTTTACATATCACTTAACATTGTTGGGTATATGGTTATGTTCACCTAGTGTTTGCAACATCTCGTCATTTAGTGCTTCATGTGTTCATTTATTCTTACTAGGTCATCAGCGCCACATAGGAGATATCATAAATCTTCGAAATGATCAAGAAAAAAGTCAGAGGGGGTCATCCGAACCATAAGTAATTTACTTCCTTTATGGCAGTATATCTTATCGTACAGCTTACAGCTATTATACAGGGTGTGAGGTGCAAACGAACTGTACTTAGCATTCGATTATATTTAGAGTTGCCTTTCGCCTTCAAGTATAGATGGAGTCAGAAGGTAGGTGTTGTAAGACTGACTATCAGAGAGAGAACACGGTGGCTGGACTGGTGTTAAGTTTCGTTCACTTTGTATGAGAGGTCGAAATGTGATAACGATGTAACATGTTCTGAGCCATTAAGGTCTAAGTGCTATGCAGGCGCCTGTTTCGTCCTGCCGGGACTCGTCAGTAGTGCCGTCCTCGGTTCAGCCGATCCCTTGAGGCTATACTTCTCTATGAAGGAATAGACGCCGAGCAATAAGTCACCGTAAATCAGATGATGGAATTACCTGACATTGTAGTGGCCGGTGGTCGAGCTTGTTGCTTCTAAAATGAATCATACCAAATAGGTATTTGATTTTATGCCTAGCTAACTGAGGGTACTGCCCAACTGACGAAGCTGTCAAGACCGAAACACGCGTACTGGCCTCTGGAGTTGCCCATAGGAGACCACATGACATATTGGCTCAAAAAAAAATAATCACCAGACATACTGGAATTTTAAGCGTGGTAATAAGAAAATACTTAAGAAGAACGATATGATATTTCATAAATACCAGCCAAGAGCAGTCGAGTGTAAAGAACTGCCGATCTAATTACTTATTTCACTCAACGGCATGTGCAAATGGTACTTTATCGCCTACTTTACGTGAGGGATAGGGGACCCCCGTGAGGACTGGCTAGGATGAAGGGTACTGCTTAACTGACGAGGTTGTCAAGGATCGAAACACATGTATTGGGCCCTATATGTTGCCCATAAAAGACCATCATGTTGGCTCAAAAATGCTCATCAATCATACGATACGTGCTGGAACAACATGGAAGTATTGAAGGTTGAAGCTTTCAGCGATGATAAGTGCCATGCATTCGACTTCATTATGCATCGTTAGTCGATCATCTGTGTGTCGCAGAACACTTGTAACCACTGCGTCACACACGCTCTTTGGCTGTAGTAGTTCATCCTTTTGTCAAGTGTTGCCATGCTGAAGCGATGATTAATGATATACTCCTAGGGTCGCCCGCTGAGCTTCGGTTGCTCCGAGATTCTGTGAAAAATTCTGTCATACAAGCGAGTGTCCAGAAGTACGTTGACAGGTACGTTAAGTTCAAGTTACGTGGTGTCATAACTGCATCCAGTAAAATCAGTTATTGTAAGAGCAGTATTATTCTAGAAAGGAAATGTTAAACAATAAAATTGCTCGTGCTGGCATCGATATTCCATATGAGGAAGTGGAAGATTGGAGAGAAGAGGTTAAAGCTCTGAATCGCAAGATTGAATATTCACGTGCAGGACAAGTGGATTCGCAAGAATTGGATGTTGTTGGTTATTCTTGTGTGGATTGGTTGAAGATCTCTACTGTTGAGGTTTGTTTAACCTTCATTTGTAAACCTTACAAAATTGGTTCTTTTCTGTTATTGGGGAACAAACTAGAAACGACCCTTTCGTTAGGCAAAGACTTTCCATTGCACTTAAACGGTTGAATTAAGCTTAACTCTCGTGCTGCTGCAATACTTGACCGTTTTTTGATTGAGTATTTTCATAAAGCTGTATCAGAAGGAAAACATTTCTGTTACACACAAGCATATTTCACGTAGAAAAGAATTCTTTCCCCAATTTATACGTAACTATTCGATAGTGTAAGTTTCCACAATTTCAGCGCTCCTTTTATTTCCTGGAAGAACAGTTTTACGGTAGCGTAGCGGGGAAAATAAGGCTGAGTCTCACATACACCAGTATTTGTTTTCGGTTAGTGTTTGGGTCGGCTGTCTGGTGGTCGTAGATTCGATACACCATCTTGCGAACGGCCGGTCGATCGCGTTGGTACGACTCACATGTGGAGTGCAATTTTTGTTATTTATTTAAGGACTTCTTCTTCGCTTTGATCTAAACTCCAGATAAAACGTATGATTTTGATACTACTAAATTCCCTCTACACGTCCGTATGCTATTTGTGCTTCCGGCGAAATAATAGTAGAAGCACGCGGCCGGTGTAGAACATAATTCTATTCTGAATGCTATAGCGCTATGTGAGAATATTTTCAAAAAAGGAGCACGTTGCGCAGTAGCTATAGATTTGAGCTTTTTAATATTACTAACATTCTTATGAGGATTTTTTGCCCAATGAAAGGGGTCGTTTCTTCATTTGTTCCCCGAATACACGAAAGAACCTCAGAAATCAACGGCCGTTAACCCTTTTGGTACCGCCGTTGATAGGTAGTGGTGTTGCGCTGGTCGCTCGAACGGCAGTCGGCATGACCGACCTTGCCCCGAGAGTGACACCGACGTCGCGCACGCTGCACGTCGCACCGGTCGTAACATGCGGTACCGAAAGAATTGAGTGGCTCAATAGATGAAGAGAGTTTCAGCTGATTGCTATTTTAGATTAGGTTCCTCTAGGCTGATACCATTTTGGAAGAACATCCAAAGCTTAGAGATCATTGACTGGTTTAGGACTGATTTTTACCATAATTATCCGAGAATATTTATCCCATACTTTGGTTTAGTTCAAAGGAACTCGATCAGCTGACACGCTAAAGTACAAGTGGTTGAATGAACAATGTCCGCGATGGAACAGCGGGCCATGGACGAAAGAGGAATTAGAACAACTTCGAGACCTTCGTGAAGGGGTTTGGAATTTTTTTCACTCTCTTATTTTCCTTTCTGCTTATTCCTAATAGCTATGAACTTAGAAATCCTTTACATCGTGGGCGGCTCTTGCGAAAAAACTTGGAACTGGGCGTACCTCGTATCAATGTTTCGAGAAGTATCGTAGTGACATGTTTAGAGAGAATAAGTGAGTTCAGTTAAACAATACATTCAAAGAAGCGCTGAATGTTTATGTCAACATATTTGTGAAGCAATACGTTTATCCGAACACGTTTATCATAGACACTGGACGAAAGAGGAAGATGACCGTTTGGTTGCTTTGGTAAAGATATTGACTGTCAATGAGGCAATTCCGTGGGACAAAGGTGGGAATATTTATCCCGATTCTAACGTTATTGGGCTTGAGTTTACTTTGTAGTATTCGAGTACTCGATCTTGTCTATGTCTCGTGGTCTTCTTTTTTTTTGAAAAGTCACTAGGTGTTTTATCTTCATTTCGGCCTAAGATAGTTGGTGATATGCTAAACATTCTATCCCATGCGGGAATTGGACCAACGTTTCGAACATACTAGAGGCGTGATACCACTATACTACCGAGTCACCCGCTTTTACTACACTCTTCGATTTAAAATATCATAGCTGTCACCAACCAAACTTGAACGAGTTTGACTGGATAAAAACTTGTAGGCACCGAACTCAGTTACGCTCACAGCTATCGAAATGTATAACTTGAAAAAATTTTTTTTACTTGTTCTGCTTTTAACAATCGCCCCTGACATGGGGAAAAACGTGCGTGCGACTTCTTCACTTGTCAGTTTCATATAGGGGTCAGTTGTTTCGCATAGCACTCAACAATCTTAGATATATATCTGTAACATCTTATCACTGCTTGAAACAGTAGAAATAAAGAATTCTCTAGATCATTCCAGTTTCTTTCTACATGCCTGGGCGCCATCGTCAACAAGTTCGCACTCGGTATCTGCACACACTTGATGAGAATGTTCGACATGGTCGTTGGAGTGAGAATGAAGATCTTGTATGTGATAACCTCAGATTTTGACCATTAAAAAAACTGATCTAATTACCAATAGTTTTTTCTACATTGTTTCCTTCTTAAGTTGTTGATGACAGCAGTAGCACGGTTTGGTGCCAAAGATTGGGCAAAGGTGGCAAAATGTGTGGTGGGCAGATCAGATAGTCAATGCAGAGAAAGGTTTGGTGGTAGAAAATCTATGGAACGTTCTTAAAATATTCTAAGATCTCTTATTTGTTCTTATTCGGAATCTTTTTTGTAGGTGGTGCAACGTTTTGGATAGGTGCACTGACTCAAACGAATGGACGGCTGAGGAGGATGAGCGGTTGGTTTTCTGCGTGCAAACGTTCGGAAGAGGTCAGTTTCGTAGACTATAGAGTACAAGGGATAGTGAACATAATGAATTATTTTACAAGTTCTGATTGGGTTACTCTTGTGAAGTCGTAACGAGTGTGACTATTCTAGGACAGTGGGCAAAAATTGGAGAAATTTTACCGAGGCATAAACCAGAGGCCATCCGGAGGCGTTACCATAATCTGTTGGCAACAAAAATGAGGGTGAGTGGTGGATTTAGCGTAGAAACTGAAACAGTAGATGATCAAGCAATGGTAGTTTTCACTAATTATGCCCTTGGTAGCGTAACCTTCGTTTTGGTGGACATCTATCCTCCCTGAGAGGGTTCTTTTTGATTAGGAGGGGACAAATGAAAAACCGACTTCTTTCGCTGGAGAGGATCTTTTCATGGGAGGGTTAGTAACTATTCGTAAGCTAAGACTTGTAGCTACAGCCCCACATCGCCGGTTTTTCAAAACACTCTTTTATAACGCTGTGATCTCCATACAAAACTACGTCTCAGACGCGCATATTTCTCGCCGGACAGAGCTCCTTATCTGGACTATCAGTGATCATTCGATAGCTTAATAGAGTTATTCCAATGCTGTGCTTATAACCTGGTAAGGCCGTTTCTCTGAAACGCCGAAGGTGAAATTAGTTAATCCTCTGCGATTAAGGGTCAGTCTAGCCAATTCACGTGCGTGTGCGTGGCTGACTGCGGCAGCTACGTTCGATTACGCGGTGACCGTCGGTTTTACGGGCACATGAACGCGTAGAAAAGTGTCGCGTCAGCAGTTCACGTGGCCGCCTCATGCACATGCACGTGATTTAGCCAAATTGAGCCTTGATCGCATAAGGAATTGAACTCATTTCACCTCCTGCGTTTCAGAGGAAAGGTCTTTTCAGCATATAGCACAGCATTAGAATCAGAAACGATTACGCTGTCGAGTGATTAATAATAGTCCAAAGAGAGAGCTGTGTTCGGCGAGAAATATGGCGTCTACAGTGCAAGAAACCTCCTCCTGTAGCAACGTTAAGAAAAGTCTTTTTCGAAAAACGGCGACATGGGGCTGTAGCCTCAAGTCTCAGCTTTCGAGTGGTTACTAACTCATACGAAAAGTTCCTCTCCAACGAATGAGATCGGTTATTTCTTCTAATCAGAAACAATGCTGAGAAATTAATGTATCGTCGACTTTTATCTTCAAATGAGAAGTCAATCTGTCTCATCCAAAGACCGTGTACTGCTGAGCTACAAAGACGGACTATTCACTGAAGTTTTGAACTGAGGACCTGCTCTGTGTTAGTTAATATTTCAAGAGATTCGCAGAATACTGCCTAAAATAACTAGTGGAATAAATGAATGTGAAGATTTACACCGGTTATTTGCTCATCGGTGACTTCTTAATGAAGCCTTCTAGGTTTCCTTCCGTATTAGTCGATGTTTCAACTTGGCTTGTTTCTGGATAAATTTGCATAAAATGAAGGTTTAGTGTTAATTTCGCATTACCTCGCCATTTTTCACTCTACCTACATGTCTGTCAATATCTGAGTGCGAGTTGAGGCTGTGGGTAGATGGTGAATAGCAAAACATCTGTGTCCACCCTGTCTTTTTTGACGAAGAAAGCGAGACTTTGAACGTCGGACGGGACTCGAACCCGCATTTCACCTTTTCTGGGAGCGGAACGGAGCACTGGTGGTGCAGTGCTTAGCACGTTCTCCTGGGAAAGGTGAAAGACGGGTTCGAATACCGTCCGACGTTCAAAGTTTTGCAAATCAGTCTATGAATATACTTTTGGAACACCGTGCCACCGCCAAAACAGTCAAATAAAAAAAAGAAATTGAGACTGTTTTTGAAATTACTTGTGAATAAGTAGAAGAAGGTCTTTCATAGCTTTCATATACTTAGTCCTTTCTTTACGATCTTTTGTTAGTATACACTTATAATTTAAGCTTTGTTCTGCAAAACTTGTTGGATATCCTGTGCTATGTAAGAGATCTACAACGGCAGTAGCCATCCACAAAGCGAAGCGTGACGTGGTAAGTTTTCAACATAAGCAATCCTTTCATGAGCATCATCATCTGATTGTGTTTTGCCGCTATTATAGCGGTGTTATAAGTTGTTAATAGATATCCAAGGATGGTGAGTGATACAGAAAACTTTCGCCTTGGAACGGGAGGTGAACTCGCGTTTCACCTCTACGAAGGATTCGTCTGCTACCACTACGCCACGATGCTACTGCTTTGCTATTACTCTTTGTTCGCTATCAATGCATCGGAGTTATCAAGAAGCAACGCCGCACAGATGTAGTAATATATCTCAGTACTGCTATAATAGCAGTGAAATGAAAACTCATATAGATCGTATTCAAATGAAGAAGAGGGGGGGGGGGGGTAAGGGGACATGGTCGACAAGTTGTGATGCTGGTGGCGAGGAGCTTATCCTCCAAACATTTTCTAGTAGTCAACAACGAGCGTCGGAAAGATGCAGCCAGGCTATCTTTGAGTTTGCAAGGAGACCTGCTCGAACCGCTATTCAGCTATTCTACACGTTCAAGAAGAAAAGAAACAAGTGCTAGAAGTACTGAGATTCCCAATTTAAAAGAAGGAAAGGAGAAGAAGGACTTTGAAACGGATCAAATAAAGTAAAAACATGAATCATACAATGACTTTCTGCTTAAATGGGTTTAATAACAGTACGTGCTTGATAGACTAAATTCTCTGACGGTTGCCGATGACAGCTCCGATGCATTATATCAAAGTGTGTTAGCAGAGCGGTAGTCTCGGTGGTGTAGTGGTAGCACGAACTCCGAATACGGGTACAGCACAGGTTCAGAATCCCGCCTAGGGTTTAATATTTCGCATGCCACTCAACATTCCAGGTTGTTATCGAATCTTATATGACATTATTACTTTTATTCAATTCGTTTTTCTTTTTTCTTTTACAACAGTGCTTTTGGTGCTTCACGAGGCAAGGGTTTGGAAACGGCATTGTGATATCCATTCATTTTTAGCAATAAGTTGTCCGGTTTAAGAAGTGTTTGTGTGGTAGGTAGATATTGCTTCAGACTGAAGTAAAAATTTCTCATTCTTAACATCATTTGAACTTTTTTGATCCTAGAATTTTGCCCATAACCGTGGTAGTAAAGAGAAAAATCGGTTACTTTGGTGTATTATTACATGTCAAATGGAAAGTTTTGCAGTTACGTGAACAGCTTACTGGTGGTGGTCTGAAGGAATTCTTTCGAGCTGCAAAAGAACAGGCTGAAAAGAATCCCAGCGCAAGAATTACCAGTACGGTAGGTTTAAGTGGATGTTGTTGTTGTTTCAAGCTATCTTATCTGATCGCAAGGTTTCGGAATTTAAGTTTCGATGACAATATGTTTTTTCTCAAAGATGATTTGTCCTGAATTCATTTCAAACTTCTTTCAGTAAGAATAACAACATAATAAGTTCAGAAAACATCGGAATTTACACACCGAACGCAATAAAGATTCATTTATACTACGATGCCAGACTTTGATCAATTTGTTAAAAGACAGTTCCGCTCGAGCTTGACTGCGAAGTACCGTTTTCTTAAGAAGATGCCAAGGTGCTTGAGAAATTTCTAGTCGATCGGTTAGTCTGGCGAATATTGTGGGTGAAGTAGAGTTTCCGAACCCACCATTAAATATCTGCCGCACTTACAGTGCGACGTGTCAGTGCTTCTTACCCTGGGATAAAGGGTTGATCCTTTGCATGTTAATCAGTCCAAGTCACAGTTCCTGATTTTTCTGATGCATTTCGTAAGTCTTTGCTAGGCGTATCTCTTCGCCGTAATCGTTCAACTTTTGAGGAAATTTCAATGACTCAGTCCTTCTGATGCGATCTGGCCTTTGGAAGTGCTGCGAAATTTCATCACCCTTCAAGCACCGAGCCTATTGTTCCTATTCGTCCTGCAAACTGCACTTCTTGCCATAAATTATAATAAGGTCAAAGAACAAGTTGTTTTGGTAGCGTAGAAGAATCTCTCTCCGACGACTCTTCAAGAAGACATTTTCTTGATCGTCATTTTTATATAGGAGGTATCCATTTGTATGGCTTTTTCGGCTTTGCAAGTTTTTATGTGCTTTCGAAGAAAACAATATCCTTATGTTGAGTTCCTCAAATCGACGAGAATAGTCCGCAAGAGTTTTCGAACAGTTGTCTGTTTGCTTGCTCTTTCTCCAAGCTATCCAGTTCAACGGCAATAGTGGCAGAGGACGTCTTCCTTGTTCCTCATATTCAAAGGCGAAATCGCCCGGACGAAACTTTCTAAACTTGCGTCCCACTGTGCGTTCGTCAGAAGGATAGTGACCTTACAGTGCATTGATGTTTCGAATCGTTTGCGCCGCGTATGTCCGAATGTGAAATTGTAGATATGTCGAATTTATCTTATAATACTTCAATTATACTGAGCAAAATTGCACAAGACGAGCTTTGCCGCGAGTTTTAGTAATACAACATAGGAAGAAAAGGTGCTGAAACTTGGGCAAGGAATAGAATTCAAAATCGGACATTAATTTCCAAGCAGCTTACTAATAAAGTTGAGACTTACAATTACTTTTTTATAGCGACAGTGTAATAAATTCAACGATGAGGAAAAGGCCAGGCTTCAAAAAGGAATCGAGGTAAATCATATGACTTTGAATTAGTTATTCTTTAGTCGAATGAGGTTATTTCAGGAAATTTCTAAGAAGTTCAAAGATGGGGAGCATACCTCATCTGTCACTGACGTGATTAGAAAGATTGATCTCACAAAGCAGTAAGTTGTGTTAGTCACAAGATGAGCAGATTTTTAGCGTTGACAGATGCTACGTATAGTGGATTAATGGCCCCCTTTTATGTGTTGTTTATTCGTTTTTAGCGAACACTAACTGTTATCGTGTTTTGCAGCGAAGTTGCCGCCGTACTTGCAGCAGTGAAAAAGACTACCCATGATTTTAGACCTGAGCGGAAGTATCGCCGTAGATCAACTGTACGTTTGAGTTTACTATGTGAATATTTCATGTTTATAGCTCCTTATTGTCTTTCCTCGATTTCAGGGATCTAGAATGATAAGGAGGAATATGTATTTGCTTTCCGACATTTCAAATGAGAGAACTGTATTCAGACAGGAAGAGACGGAGGTAGGACATACGTATCATTAATCCAGCCTATGAGAAACCTCGACAGTTGCAGAACTTTTTTTTCGTGTCAGGTGTGGTCTGTGTTCTGCTCGCGAATATAATCATGTTCTGAAACGTTCCATAGTGAAATATGAAGGGCTATATATGCAGTCCGGGAGAGATATGGATAAGGTTGGATGATGGATATGCGTAGCCATTATGACCTTGGAGCACCTGCGAACATTCTCATCAGGTTATATTGGTCTTAGCATTGGTTGGACGACGCCTTTACTATCCAGACGTTTTGACTAGCTCGGGACCAATCGCGAGATCTTAATCGAACTGCTAAGTCATGTTTGACGAGAATGATGGAGGACAAAATAAACTCTAACGTTCACGATTTCGTCTCATTCAGTGATCCACACTATGATAGACTATGATTATCTTGCTCGAAAAAAAAGCGGCTAACAATGCCATACTCATTCACATCTGGGCAGGGTTAACGAATTCGTGTGCTACGAGGACGACTGCAGCGGACTAGTGGTGAGCATATGCTAATTCATCCGAGACCCGACCAACGAGGTAGCAAGCCATTTTTGTCCTGTTCCGGTACTCACAGGGTAACATCTGCGAGCTGGAATGCCATACGAAGAACATGCCTGAGTTTGCAGTTATTTTAAGAAGAGTGAATCAATAAATCAATGAAAAAGCAAAACCTGAAATCAACTCAGAGCCCAACTTTCGCATGCCAACACACGGTCTCGTATAGTTTTGCAGCCACCGTTGCAGTCCTCTGCCTACCATACAGCGCAAATGAAATCGAAATGTTGGAAGAAAAAAGCTAAAAACTCAAATGTCAATATTCGCAGGCGTGGAAGTGCGCACTCTTGGCATGACTCTTTGGCTTGAGTGAGAATCACGCAAACAAATCCTACTTGGGATTTATGAGTGCGTAGTTCGTGTGAAAAATTATCGACTATAGATGACAGTGTTCTTGAATGCTGTACGACGCTGAAGTGGTCGGACATGTTTGCAGTGATACAATGTTAATATTTGATTGTCGAGATGGAAATTAGTAATCAAATATGCTGATTTTCTTGAGTAAATGAGCTCTTTTCCACTCTAAAACTACAAATTTTTTGGTTCATTTCTGTTGGACGGCCACAAACAAAAAATAAAGACCCCTTTCGCTGGACAACAACTTTTCATAAGAATGTTAATGACCATTCGAAAGCTTAAATCACTGGCTACTGCGCCACATGGCCGTTTTTCGAAAACACCCTTTTATAACGCTGTAGTATTCGGAATAAAATTATGTTTCACATAGGCATCGTAATTTTACTATTACTTCGCTGGAAGCACGAAAGCTTATTGACGTATAGAGAAAATCTCGTAGTATGAGAGTCATACATTCTATTTGGAGTTTCTTTTGAAGCGGGGAAAATTTTCTAATGGAATGACCAAAATTGCGCTTCACATGTGACGCGCCAACGTCTTTGATCGATCGACTGCAGAACACCGCATCGAATCTACGGCCGGCAGGCACCCAAACCGTAGATTAGCTGTAAACAAGCGCGCCGATTATGTGAAATTCGATCTTATTTTCCGTGCTACACTGCCGTGAAATGGTCATTCCAGAAAATAAGCGCAGCGTTGGAATCTTGGAAACTTAGTCTATTGGTTGATTACTATTTGTCCAAAGGAAGAGCTCTGTCTTGCGAGAAATATGCGCATGTGAAACACAAGAGTTTTCCTTTTGCTGAAGCGTCATAAAAAGAAATTTTCAAAAAACGGTCATGCAGCGCTGTAGTCAGAGATTCAAGCTTTAGAGTGATTACTAAAAGTGCAATGGAAAATCGTTGTCTAACGAAAACGATTGTTTCTTTCATCGTCGCCATTTAACAGAAAAGAACCAAACTTTTTAACAATGCATAAAATCGTTTTCGTAAAATTTTTATTGATCGTGGGACTACTTAGTTATTAAGTGTTTTTATTTGATAAAACAATTGGAGGTCATGTGATAGAATTTGTTGAATACGGTAATAACATAGCATAACAATATTAAGTTATGGGAAAGTTCCTAACACCGCTGAACATTCAAACTTTGTACATAATTTGAATAAAAACAATTTTCCCTCTAACTAAAGACCATCATCATCCACGATCTTCTGGTAACAATCTGCAAGCTTTCGAATCTACCCGAAATACCGTTCCCTGGGCTTTGAATGAAAAACTCATGAATGCCTCTTCAACACGATCAAATGTCACGAATCGGACGAAACAGCATCTGGACTATAGACCAAGTGCAGCAAGACCTCGAGTCCCTTCAATTTGATCAAACTTTTCCTTAATTTTATTTGCTGTGTGAGATTTGGCATGGTCTTGCTGAAACACTGGGTGCTTTCGACGAATCAATGTCATGTACTTTTCCTTCAACGCCTCGTAGACTCTGTAGACAACTGTTCGCAGTAGAGTTCGGCATTGATGGGACGACCATTCAAAACAAGTTCGAAATGCAATACACCTTCAAAATTCGATCAAACGCGGATCATGATTTTTTGCCGAACGGATTTTGATGTGCAGCTGTTGGCTGGTATGTCTGAATGGAACTTTTTCAAAGACATGGATAATTTTTTATGGAAATTTCTTGGCAATGAATCTACAACAATCGATACTGTGAAAAAACTTTTTTCGCAGGTGTTAGGGAACTTTTTCCTCAGCTCAGTAGAAATACGATAACTAACGTTTCGGCGGTGGCCTCTTCTTCAGAGCTTCGAACAGTCAAATTGACACGCAATCTACTCAGCCCAACTCTTTTTTGAACAAAGCAGTTGTTTTGTTTATCGTAAGCATTCAATTTCACTATGAAGTTTGGCTAAGCAGATTACATGTCAAAATTTGACTATCCCAGGCTCTGAAGAAGGTGATATCGCTGCAGCGTCAGCCATAATTGTGCTGTTTTATCATCGTTTCCAATGAATACTATCATTAATAACTTCCGAATTTCCTTTTGAGGAAATGAGCTGAATCATTCCAATGAGTGCCGAGGTTGATTGATAGTCATTTCTTGGAAATACTAAGTTTTTTCTGTTGGAAATTGTAAGCTGTATTTTTTTTTTCGAATAGTTTTTGTCTGTATTCAGGAAGAACGTATCATTTGCTTGACAAACGCACTTTGTCATGCTGTACGTAAATACGATCAATATGAATGGTGTAAAGAATTTTTCGCAAGTCGACATCATCCTGAGAGTGTTGTCAGCAGTTTTGTTACAAGAGTAAGTGTGTAACTACTCCTCCAGGATTTCAATATCAAGTCGATTATTCAGAATTTGCTAACATTTTCACGAGAAGTATAGTTCTTAATCAACAAGAGTTCTTTACTCAACCACTCTCTTAGCGATGGTATGATCTTTTGATTGTATATGCAGTAATGTTGAGTGATATTCAAATAAGCATGTGGGTGCCAGGACTGAATGGTTATGATGCGCGTTGTGACGCATGCGGAGCCCAGCTCCACACCCAGCTCTCTCCGGTAGTCAGCAACAATACCCTATGGAGCGACACAGCCAGGATATCCTTGAAGTGAGAAGCCAGGATACAAGGAAACATGCTCAACCAGTATTCTATGACGTCCAAAAAGACGATCGAATGGTTGAATGCTGGAAGTACTGGGATCCGCACAGGGAAAATAGAAGTGTAAAGACGGATCCATCAAGTGATAAAGTAAAGGTGTGCAAAACTTCCAACATCAGACGAGAACGGAATCTCATTGCTCGCTCATGTGAGGGAGGAGAAGGAGGGGGTTATGCTAAACAATTGACTACCGAGGCTCCTGTTCTGCTATCGTTCTTTCTGCGACACATGGCATCGATCTTTCGGCACCTAACCGTCAGCGGTTTTTTTTTGACCAACATTTATTCGCATTGAACCAAGTCACTGACAAAAATGTATATATGCAATCAACAGTAATTCGTCACTGGTCAGGCGAAATGCGGGTTTGATTCCCCTCTGTGATTCAAAGTTTGCGTGTCACTTAACAGTATTGGATATAGTTTTTAATATTGCTATAATTTACGTTCGATGTTTTTTTCACTTTAATTGATTGGCGGTGTCATAAAAGGGAGATCAGCATGTTTAGTTTGCAAAACAACGGCTCACCATCATAGCCGTTATCATATTCTTCTGAATTTATCGTCTATGTGCATTTAGGTGCTTTGCAATCAAAGCGTGGATGTAGCAAACTGTTTGAAAAAGTGCGTACAACTTCCACAGGGAGCCACATTGGATCCCACATTCACTACTGTGTCTGCTTATCGTGTGTTTGAGGTGAGAAACAGCTGAAACTAAAAAAAGAAATTCTATTTGATCACAAGCTCGTCTCTTTCAGAAGGCTCGCTCATCGTTGATGCAACGTGCTTCATGTTGCTTTTGCCCTAGTAGTGTGGATACAATGGATACCTTGATGATGTCAAATGATGAAGTTCTGCGAAATCCTTCGGTAGGTCATGGCTTATTTTAGAACTCAGGGATCTATACGGGTTGATTTCAATCAGTACATGATATGTGGGAGACGGAGCAGGTTCAATACTGGCTGATGTAAAGTCATATGCGGTTGAAAAAGATTATCGGTTTTCATAGTTCGATAAACACTTTTTATTTCCTGGCAGACTTTGTCAATTAGAATAGAAATGTTAGAATCTACATGATACAATGTTATCGTTCTTAAAATTATGGTGTATAGCGAAGTGGTAGTGATGCCGATGCTGGAAGTGTCCCGTATTGCGAAGCTTAGAAAAGGAATCCGAAGTTTTGTCATTAGTCAGCGAGTGAGGATCAGAGACGCTTTTTTCACGCCAAAATGTTGAAAATCAGGTGGACTGAGCTTATGATGCTGTCAGCGGCAATCAATGGATGAGAACGTTAACGACTAAATTCCTCAGATGTCATGCACACAGCAGGAGACTAAGTAACTGATGATCAGTGTTCTTTGTGATGACCGTAGGAGTATGAGAAGTATGTGGTACCTGACGAGACCTTAGAGCTAAAGGTTTCGGGCCAGTTTTGTATGTGATGGGCAAATGGAGATTCTATCGACCCACACTGGAGAAGCCTAATAATCAGCGGGAGAATAGGCAACGCTGGTAACATTGTTTAGATGATGGTTATGAAAATTTTACGTTTTCTTAAAGAGAATTTATGCAATATGTCATCTCGTAGTTTGGCCAACAATCCCGATAGGCCCGTGATTTTCTTTGCTTCAGCACACACGAGGTTTTTAATACAAGTTTATTTTGTACAAAGTAGTACAATAGAGATCATATCTCTGGCTAACGTTTCGGCAGTCTTGCCTTCCTCAGAGCTTGACCGTTTTGTTGTTATGGTGTCAATCACGATAGTGGTGTAGCGTTTGAAGTCGATAAAATCCCCGAGGAAGTCCATCGCACAACAGCGCTCAGCATCACGTTGTACGGCTAGCATCAACAAGCTTGAATCGTCCGGACTTCAAAACTATATCTCATTCCTTACATTTAGTGGGCCTGTTGCTTCCCAACTTTTTTTTTTCCAAGCATAGAAGCCAATCCAGTGCGGGAGTACCTTTGCTAATATCATCACGGCCAGAACTCAAAAATTCTGTGCTGTTGGATTGAATAAATTTGTTCCTTTCTGGCGAGAGTTGCGTGGACTTTGATGGATCTTATTTTGCACTGAAATGTGTTTGAGACAAGCTATAATCAGTCAAGTATTATTCAGTTATGAAGGGGCAAATGAAGAACCAATATCTTTCGCTGGAAACCAAATTTTCATAGGAGTGTTAGTAATCATTTGAAAGCTGAGATCTCAGGGTATAGCCTCACGTCGCCGTTTTCGAAAAAGCATTTTTAACGTTGCTACAGAAGGAGATTTCTCGCTTTGCAGACACGCATGCTTCTTACCGGAAAGACTCCTTTTTTCCGACTACTAGTAATCATACGATAGCGTGATCGGTTCTGATTCCAACGTTGCGCTTGAATCCTGAAAAAAGCGTTCTTCCCAACGGAGTAGATGAGTAGAATTCCCATCTGCGGTCGAAAGGGTCTTTAGTCAATTCGTGCCTTTGCCTGAGACGGCCACGTGAGCTGCTGATGCGATACTTCTCTACGCGTTCTTATACCCGAAAAATCGACGACCATCGTGTCATCGAACGTGGTCGCCATGTGCGCGGGCATGTGAATTGGCCAAAGACCCCCTTGATTGCAGATGGGAATTCAAATTACCTTACCTGATGCGTTACAAAGAAACGGTCTTCACAGGATATAAACGCAACATTGGAACCATCCAAAAACAGCTTTGTCCAGCAAGAAATATGCACTTCTGCAACGCAAGAAATCTCTTTCTGTAGCAACGTCAAAAAAAGACTTTTTTGGAAACCGGCGACGTGGTACTGTAGCCTGACGTCTCAGCTTTCGAATGGTTTCTAACGCTCCTATGAGAAGCTCCTCTCCAGCGAATGAGATAGGGTTTTCATTTGTCTTCTCACAAAGAACTCATTTGTTCACCGTCTGTAACCGCGTCTATTTTGGCAACAAGCCATCCGGTATAGACAAGGAGACCAAAATTGAGAATGAGATAAAAGGTGATGTGAAAACTCATGTTTCTTTAATACGCGACGTTTTTGCTACATAGATAGTTGTTACGTAAATATATATCTGTAGTAATAATATGTATTAGGTGTATGATCGACTGAACATTCAACTTCATCCTGATATTCTGCGGGATGATATTTATCTCAGAGTGAAGGTGAGTTGCATTGCTGCATTCCCATCACCTGTATCTGTTAATCATTACTAGATATATGTATCATAATTTTCAGGCCCAAGTACGTTGCATTTTTCTTGAACCCACCCGCCTAGCACTAGCCATAGATCCTCCTGACGTAGAACAGGAGAGGAACAAAGTATGTAAATCAATGAGCTTCAAAGGATTTTGTCTTTTAATTTGAAAATCATCTTCTGCAGGCTCAGATGAGACTCATGCAAGCGATAATGGATGAGCAGGCGTTTCCTTATGACGAGAGTGGGATAGAGGTATGGTTGGCTTCTGTTTTTTGTTTTCTCCCACTGTCGAAGTGCTCCCATTCTAAAAGAATAAGTGTTGAATATGTGCTTTTAGTTGGATGTGGGAAATGAAGTGGTTGTTAGTTCCACTGAACAAGAGCAATGCGGGCCTATTGATTACGAGGACTACGCTGACGATGCACTCACAGAGACAGTAAATTCGGTAATTTTTTTAGTGCCTTACTGATTTCACTTAGAAGTTATCTATCCATCATGTTTACTGATCGCTTGTAAATGTTGGTATTGTGTCACGCATATTTATTCTATGTACTATCGTATCACGGTACTTTTTCTCAGTGGTGACCTTATTTTCTGAGTTGTAACGGCATTAATAATTCGTATCCGTATGTCTTACGAGCTGCCTTTGTTGAGCTGTCACGAGATTGGTTCAGTTGTTATTGTGATTCTAGCTAACGTTCTGGTGACATTGTTTTCCTCAGAGCTGCTTTTGTTATTTCTTTTGTAATTTGTGAAATGTTTGTGGTGCAGTGATCAGAGGTGCCTTGCAACAGGCTATGGTCATTGAGTTGGTATCGCGACCCATAGCACGTCAAACCTTTATTACTTATGGCGTCGACAAATTGATACCAGACTTGTCTGGAATGATGCCAAAACTGATGTGTTACATCGGTAGCCCACCCCGAGGACCAGATATGCATTCAGTCACCTCTAGCGATGTTCTGAAAGTTAAATGTATGGCGCATCCTCCAAGGGTTGATCAACAACGAAAGCTTTTTAGCCTTAAATTGTAAGGCGGACAGCTCATTGGTTGTAGTTGGTAGAATTTACACTTTTCAAAAGCATACTTTTTGTTCAGTAATCCTCAGTAAATGTAACTTCAGGTCGTGCAGGAAGTTTGTTATCCGCCCCCCGAACGGAAGAAGCAGAAGAAGCGTGGAAGACCTACCAGGAAAGACAAGCTACTTGCCAGCTTAGATGTTTCAAATGAGGAGTTGAATGCAAGCAAAACACGAAATTTGCCTTTTCGTTCAGCGAAAAAAAGCAGGTTGGAGTTAGCGGATGAAAGCTCTTCTGATGATTATGATATGGAAATGGACTCCGAAAGCAGAGGCGATCTGTCCTCTCTGGCATCGCAAGTAAGTTTTGAGCGAGATGTCCACCAAAATTGTTTTCCAGGAGCCAACAGTCTTCTATCTTGAGTTTTTCGCACGTCAAAATACATTCGTTTTATGTATATTAACTTCTGTTTTCCATGTTGCAATGTTTTGTCAATCCTTTTTTCACTATCGGTTAGACATCCAGTGATTTCAGAACAGTCAAGCATTTATGGGTAATCGAAAAACATCTTTAAACGAAGGTGTATCTCAGGCGACAACAGAGGTGTGTCTACTGAGATGTTTGTTGCCTTCTTAAAAGGCATTAGTTGTTAATGTTTTTATGCAAAGGGCGTTCAGATGACATTTTTTGAAAACATGTTGTAGCAGGGTCACAGCAATACTGATCCTCCGAAACGTAAACGTGGAAGACCAAAGAAAACAGTAGCAGTGGACAGTATGCAGGAAGTGCGAGAGACTCAATTGCAGTCGAAGCGAAAAAGAGCATTGCGAAGGAAGGAATAGCTAGTAATGATTCCAACTGATATCTGGTGAATTTCTCAAGCAGGTTTATACCGTTACTTTGTACAGCTTTTCTTTCAAATTTCTGCCGAATTTGGATCTCAACTTTGTTCTTCTGCCAGTTCACTTCTGATTCATGTTGTCTACCACATTTTTGGTGTTTAGACATTGGTACCATGTAATCTAGGAAGCTCTAAGTCTCTTCAAGTGCTTTACTTTACGGTTTGCTACAGAAATCTAGCAGATTTGAAGCTAAAGACTATTTTGAAGTCTTCAAACTGCACAAAGATGAATGTCATGTAGTGGTTGTTGCACACTTGCTTTGATCAGGCCTAACAATGCTTTCTTATTCACGTGTTCGTGCATTTGGTATTTCTACTGTACTCTACATGTTTTTGAGAATTTAGAGTAAGAAAGAAATGTTATCATCTCAGTTCACTTATAAAACGTCCGGTAATATAATCTGCTTAACAAGCATAGCAGATTTAGTTTTGTTCTCAGGTTTTTCATGAAAGATAATTACAGAGGAATAAATTTTTGAGTTGTTATGATTTCATTTCGTCACGATTGTAATCAATATTGGACCATCTCCAGCAATACTTTTGGTGTTTGAGATTCATAATGCATTGAGCATGCTGCTTCTAGATGTTAAATTTCAATGATAACAAGGCTGGGATGAGCGGATTGGATAAAGAGTTTATAAGTAAGGTTATCGAGTCGAGCTCAAGTGAAAACTACTCTAATTTCTCTAAGAAGCAGCAGGAAAGAATCAATCAGAGAACTGCTGCTATCAAGAAATGCTTGGAAGGAGTTTCTCCAGCCGAGTGGGCTAAAGCTGAGAAAGAGGTTTGCTTCATCCGAATATCTGCTCTCCGTAATTTTGTGCATAACAGTTAATAAGTCTTGATGAATTGTTTTCTATCCTGATTTCAAAGAGTAGCTGATCGTTTTTGAAGGACTCATGAAGTACTGTATATGATCATAGGTTAATAGTATTGAGAAGATAATTGCTCTAAACAAGTGACCAAGCTGTATGTCAGGATGCACTGCTTAGGTAGCTAAATAGAATCCTGCACTTGAAATCATGATAATTTAGTGTTTATTGAAAGGAACAAATTCAATCTATTAGACCAACGAATTTGAAAGAACTTAACAGGCGAGTACAACGACGTATATCTTCGATCTCGTGGGAGTCCCTGGTTAAATTAGTTGATGCGGGTCTCGGATGAATTGAGAGGAGAATGGTGGTACCCACATCGAATCTCAACACGTGGGGCACCACACCGGTTTTTTCGCCTGCCACGCGGCGCAGTCGCGAGTGGCAGGCCTCGTTCGTATGCTAGGATGTGTTCTCTAATGAAATCTAGTTTTTATGGTCACTAAATGGGTCTTGTGATGAAGAGAGAATATCGCGGAAGAGAAGAGACTACAATAAGGCTGTCGGTAATGGAACTATACCAATGCCTTTTGATGGACAAATAGAATTGATTGTTTGTCGGAAACGAAATTCATGTTGCACGATGGAATTACGCAATGGAGAACTTTTTTTCGGAATCGTTTGTGTATATTTTGTTTTAAGAAGTCAGATTTGCAGGCTGTTAATAGATGTGAATTCTTGCCATAGTATTGTAGAGCTGCCTAATTGCAAATGCTGTGAGAATACGTTCGTTTCGAGTGTTTTCCTAGGACCTCGCTCAAATTTCGATTTTCTGATAATTATTATTTGATCCAATATGTGATGTGGTCTTTTTATGGGCAATTCATAGAGCTCAATATATGTGTTGCGTCCTCGGCAGCGTCATCAGTTATGCAGTACTCTTTGTCTTAGCCCAATTCTCTCGAGGGCGTCTGCTCTGTGCACGAGGACAGCGACACCCCCAAGAGGATTGTCTGAGAGGATGGGTACTGCCCAACTGACGAGGCTGCCAAGGCTGAAACACATGTGTTGGGCTCTATAGGTTGCCCCATAAAAAGGCCACATGATATGTTGGCTCAAATAATAATTATCAGATGTGAGAATAGTCAGATAAATGTGCAGTGATAATAATAAGGTAAGACCAGATTTGCATCGGGCGCGCAACCACCTGAGTTAGCTGCGGAAAGCCAAAATGCGGCACGGTAGTCAGTGATGCGAAAACGGCCCACGCGGTACCTAACTCCTTCTCATGTTCATTTCTCAAATAAATACTAGTCAGGAAATGACTTAAAAGGATCTTTGAAAAGGACCTATTCTTCAATCACCTTATAAATGGGTGGATTGAGGGACTTATAACGCTGTGATTGCGTGCCTTTCTAATACACCGCACAGACCTCGATATAAACTAAGTCTCTTTCTTTTCGTGACTAACAACTGGGAAGAAGTACTAAAAACATTGATTTGATACATCTCTAAGTTGTAAGTTGTAAATCACATGCATTCAGTAATCTCTACAAAACACTTTGTATCTACTATAGATGGACGAGCTTGTGGCACGGTTGGAGTGCACTCGAGATTTGAGTCGAGACTGCGTTCATATCGATATGGATGCATATTTCGCAACCGTAGAAATGCGTGACGAACCTCGTCTCCGAACAGTTCCGATGGCCGTTGGCTCATCGGCAATGTTGGTAAGACAGGCGGATGTCATTTGTTTTGTTACCACTTTTTTTTTCTTGGAACATTTACGACGCTTTTTTTCGTCACTGCCTTTCCTGCTGAACAAGAGAGTCAAGTATCTTTTTTAGTAACAAGGTTTCTCACTGCACTAGTGGTGCAAAAATGTATTAACGTCGCAGAACTCGTGTACTTGAATTTCTGCAGCGAAAATATCTTTGCGCTCTTTTCATCGTTAGGAGAGTCAGTAGTGGCCCAAGAAATCTGTTCGGAAAAGGTTTTTGCTAATTCTTAGAATCATGCCTCCCTCAGACCATGCTTGGGACAACACTTATAGTAAGCAAGCAAGCTATCAGAACAATTCAAAAAGTTCTATGTGGCGAAATTGCCTGAAAAGATCTATTAAAATCAATGCGCATTGTTGCTAGCTCGCCTAAGTCTGAAGTTTGGAATATTAGTCGCGTGAATGTTGAGATTTAATGTCCTTGTGAAAGGCGGAAATCGCTATAATCAATGTTTTGCTCTATGAAATATAAAGTTAAGGTATCTTAGCTTCGAATGCGTTATTGTGGAAAATTTCACCAATATTAACCCTAATTGATAATTGAAGAAGCGTAATTTCAACAATACCCTCTTCGTTCTATTTATGAACGTAGTTCAAGATTGATAATCCCTTTAGAGCACATCAAACTACTTAGCTCGTCGATTTGGTGTACGGGCGGCTATGCCTGGTTTTATTGCGAAGAAGCTATGTCCTCAACTAGAATTGGTTCCGGTGAATTTTCGCAAGTATCGTAGGGAAAGTATGGTAGGTATTCTATGAATTCTAAGTATAATTTCCGACAAATTCTACTTATTTATGTGCATGTCTTCCTTATCGGAACTCTTCCATATGACTCCTTTAGATCACCTAATCTATAAAATAGTGGTATATTTAGAAAGTCGAGGCGATTTTCTCTGAATACGACGAAGACTTGTCAATGGGTTCGTTAGATGAGGCGTATCTCGACATAACGGCCTACGTATTGGCAAAGTCGGAACCCAGTAAGGCTGTACATATTATCAGATCGTGGTTCAAGAAATTCAATCGTTTTTTGCAACAACCATGTTGAAGTGATAGAAAGCTAACTTGGCATCGATTTTTCAATATTTTTAGCATCTCAAAACAAATGAATAGTGCTCGAATATCATACTGCTTTCAGATAATGGCGGCGGTAGGTTGTAAATAGTGATCATTCGTCTTGTTTAATACTGCCTTTTCCGATTAGAGAGATTTAAGGAGACTCTGAAAGTTATGACAAAATGGCTGAGCTTCGAACTGCAGCATTATTTCCTTCTCTTTATGGCAATTCCTCTCCTCTTCACCAACCATATTCCCTAGGTCATGCGCTATTGTCGGCAGCAAAAGTCTATGAAAAATCAAGTATGAAACCATAGAGAAGCACTTCTTCCTAAACGAGCTGGTGTTGAACATTTGCAGTCTAGGATCTATCAATCATTCTCGCACAGATGCTCCATCATGACAAAGAAGAGGTATGAATACGGCGGAGCAATATCAGGGCTATTAAGTGGATGTGGTACACTGTGGTCCAGCTCAGTTTCTCCATAGTGTAATTTCAAATGTGAGGTGGTCGGTCAGAGAATGAGATGTCCATCGAGACATTTCTCTGCTGTAACCCATTTTATTGGATTGCGAGCGATAGCCAGTAGAATATTCTCCAGCATACCGAAGCCTTTTGGCGATAACCTGATTTGAAAAGGAAAAAATTGAATAAAACAATAATGCGAAAGAAATTATGGAATAACTCAGCACTATTCTGCGGCCATATTAATGTCAACGTAGAGGTGTTTGGCAAGACGATACTAGTTTATCGGAGTTACTCACACCCACCCTCGATAATCATTAGTATTGTCTGACATCGCGTTGATCTCAAGTGAGCCATTCACACTCAAATGAGTCGTTGTTTCTGAATGCTAAACTACGTGTATCTTGAATTCAAAAAAGAATGTTTTAAGCCCAAACGAGGTTGGTACGCCAGGACCATACACCGGTGTTTCGGAGGTTTCGGCCTCCTTGTCAGTGACCCCCGCCCCACATTAAGCCCTGCATTGTAGCAAGGAGGGAGGCGTATGTGTAAGTGGTGATGGCATAGTGTACAATGACACTGGTCCATCACCTTCAGTCGATGGATTTGGCTGGTAGACGAAAATTAATGCATTAAATCGACTGTTTTTGAAACCTCGTGATAAACGTACAAAATAAATTCAAAAAATAATGTTTCAAGCCTAAACGAGGTTGTTACGCCAGGGCCATACACCGGTGTTTCGGAGGTTTCGGCCTCCTCGTCAGTGACCCCCGCCCCACATTATGTGTATCTTAGTCAAAAAATTGGCATGCTGACGTCAATGTTCAGAAGGTGTGAGAAAGCGCTTTAGGAGCTTTCATAAGCACGGATGTTTACGAATCACACAGTAGCACTCAAATCCGTGCCCAAGTTCTCGACTCTACGATGATTTCTTCTTGGACAAGATAAAAACTTTATCATCAACGAACGTGCACTTGAGGAGGCGGTGCTGAGGGTATTTTGTATTACGGTACTGAGAGGTTTTTAGAAATTGAAACTTTGTCACCGGTCAATGATTAAAGGATCAGAGGAGTCTTTGGGCATGCCAAATTGTCGAAGATGAGATAGGCCGGATAAATAGTATATCTTAATAAGAAGTAATGGATATGAGCGGTTAACAACTTGATCCCAAGGAATTATCCAAAAAAAAGAAGGAACGCTCAGCAGTCAGGTGATCTATCCGGCGTCAGAATTATTCACAAAGACCCACTAAAACGTGTGATTGTCGAGTCTCTGAAGTGAAGAGAATGCACTGACTGTTGATACAGGGCAGTCAGGGGCAAATGTAAAGTTGACTAGAACGTAGAGTAGAGCTTACCGTGAAGATTATTTCCTTTGAAAGACTAGTAATTTGAATTGGAATAATACATTTGAGAAAATGTGAACTATTTCAGCTTGGGTAGTTTTCCTAACTTCGGGCTGACGTTCATAAGGCTTGCTGAGATGCCGTTTAATTGAAGTTTTCTAATTTTTTCTAGGCCAGCCAAGAATACTTATAGGTGTTTGCATTTCTCGGAACACTAATTCAAAAGATCGACTGTTTTTGAAACCCCTAAAAAACATTCAATATAATTCCAAAAAAGAATGATTTAAGCTCAAAAAGGGGTTGGTACGCCCAGGGTCATACACCGGTGTTTCGGAGGTTCGTCCTCCTCATCAGTGACCCCCGCCCCACATTCAGTCCTGCATTGAAGCAAGGAGGGAGGCGTATGTGGTGATGGCACAGTGTACTATGACACTGTACCATCGCCACCTCTCAGTCGATAGATTTTTGCTGTTAGATCAAAACTAATTCAAAAGATCGACTGTTTTTGAAACCCCCAAAAAACATTCAATATAATTCCAAAAAAGAATAATTTAAGCTCAAAAAGGGGTTGGTATGCCCAGGGTCATACACCGGTGTTTCGGAGGTTCGTCCTCCTCATCAGTGACCCCCGCCCCACATTCAGCCCTGCATTGAAGCAAGGAGGGAGGCGTATGTGGTGATGGCACAGTGTACTATGACACTGTACCATCACCACCTCGCAGTCGATAGATTTTTGCTGTTAGATCAAAACTAATGCAAAAGATCGACTGTTTTTGAAACCCCCAAAAAACATTCAATATAATTCCAAAAAAGAATGATTTAAGCTCAAAAAGGGGTTGGTACGCCCAGGGTCATTCAGCAAGGAGGGAGGCGTATGTGGTGATGGTTAGCAAGGAGGGAGGCGTATGTGGTGCTTCAATGCAGGGCTGAATGTGGGGCGGGGGTCACTGATGAGGGGGCGAACCTCCGAAACACCGGTGTATGACCCTGGGCGTACCAACCCCTTTTTGAGCTTAAATCATTCTTTTTTGGAATTATCTCGGAACACTCTTCTCAATATCAGATCTGGCACTTCCACGTGATGAGCCATAGCGCTAAACATGTTTTTTCACTTCCAATGTTAAAATTCATGCAAGAAATTGATAAAATGCAGCAAAAACTCTCAGGACTGTGTCGCTCAATCTTCAACTAATCAATCTTCTTTTTTATACGCTGAAAGCGGAGGCACGTCCTAGAACCAACTTTGCAAAGGCTGAACGAGCTAGACTGCAAAACTTTCTCTACCAATTGTCAAATTTCTCACTTACCGTCTTTACTTCGTTACTTCTTTAGTTAACTCGAAAGCTTCTTGTGTGTGAGATTTTCAAATGGTTAAGGCTTCGCCAGACAGGATCTTTCGTTAATAGCTCCACACCTCCAGAACTCCAGAGTTTTCTGCAAGGATGAACTCTCTCCTCGTTCGCACAACTATTCAAAATCCAGTGGTTTAATTATCAATCCGTTCAACAATTTGATGTTAATTACTAACATCGATTAGTTTCATTCTGATTTGGAATATACTGCTTTATAGATAAATTCTGAAGTTGTTTATATATTCCGAACATTGTAGTGAAGACGGGACGATGAAGATTCATAAGAATAAGCTGACATTGATTTCTGAGAAATTATATTTCATTTTCATTCAGTGGCTTTCTTTTCGTAAGAAACGATGAGGTTGACAAAAGTAAACAATTGAGTGTAGATTTCTGCCCCAACTTCGTTGCATATATTACACTTCCACCTAATACGTTTTCTTTGAAGGCACACTCATTCGACGCCGATATGGTGGCGACTGTATCTGCAAGTTACCAATAATAACTGAGGATAGCGCCACTCCTAGCTCAACGGAGACATGCTCCAAGTGCGCTAAGGAGCGCAAGGTTTTCGAAGACAGTGTCGAATTTGGAGTTGGTCGATCTGAGGTGTGCATTTGAAGCTAATGCTCAAAGGTATAAAGGTGTGCATCTACACGTAAATAATTGGAATCACGAAATAGAAAAAAATAGCCTTTGCTCAACTTATTCGAAAATTACGACTACACCAAGACAAACAAGCACGAAACTAGTCTAGTTTTTTTTCTCTCTCCTGTCCGATTTTATATAATGATCATTTGAGCGGACTTCCGAGGAAAAAAGAAAAATTCACTGATTGCAAGCATGAAGCCGTAGGAGACCTAATTACGAATTACAGTGTTTATGAGCAACAATTATGTGTGGTAACAAATTGTAAGCTCAAAATTGAAATGAAAAGCAGTCCATTTTCTCGTCGTTACTTGAATTTGTGCTTGTGGGTTTCACTTGGTCTATATTGATAGGCGAATACCAGTTTTCACGTACCTTTAATCAAGCAGTGTGTAGTTAATGACATCTCACACAGTCTAGTGCCCTGGCGCTCCTCAGTAACAGTATTTTGTGAAGAATGTTATTTATTAACATTAGTTATCAAATTTTCCTCCTTCAATTTATCAGTAATGAACCGAAGTGTGTTCACCAGGAGTAACGGATAATAAAAATGTGGATTATGACTTTGTAACTTTTCACCGATAATCTGATTCGAAAGTAGTTCGAAATTCAGGTAGTGCGCGAAATCCGATTCCGAGTCGAACAAGCTACTGGTTTAACATGTAGTGCAGGTACGGTAATCTCGATTGTTTTTAAGTGCGTTCAGAAATGAATGTAGCATTGCCTTTTTTTATGGGCTTCATTCTCATACCCTTATAATTCATGTGTTAATAAATCAGTAGTTTTTTCTGTTGAGCAGTTCCTAGGTGTTAAATACAGTATTTATCAAATATTGTTAATGCAATACAACAATACAGTGAAGTAATGCAGCATAAATAGTACAATAATTGTGGTGGCTTACGGTTCGGTGAAGCTCACCTTCTTCAGAGCTTGGGAAGATCATAGTGATTCGCAAATCATTCAGTTAAAAGCCTCCTTAACCTCAGCAGAAAGCGTAAGAAACAAATTTTTGGACGCATAGTAAAAACTTCATTCCAAAAAAACTCACCGCTTAGATGTTTTAGGTCTTTCAATTGTTCATTGAAGACCTGCCACTTAGAGTCAGTGCGTAAGTGAATCTGTGCCTCATGTGTCAATTTAGGGATCGCCCCAAACTTTATGCTTGCAAAAATCTGCTCGGATATGAACAAACCAAACGGACAGTTCGAATTGCCGAACAGATATGAAGATGTGATGAAATTCTTAAGGGACCTTCCGATTCGTAAGGTCTTATTTTATGATCAAAATCTAACATTGAGTGCTTTTGTTAATATTTTAATTGTCACTTCGAAAAATGTGTGATATTGACATTAGGATTTTGAATTTGTATCCAATTTCCCTTATTATGCTAGGATATTTATTTTTGCTCGCGAGTTTTCAATTCTCGTTCGAATATTCTATGTATTTTCCTGTGTTTTTGGTTTCCTTGAAACGGACAGCCTAATGCAGTAGTCATTGAGAAAATGTGTCACCAGTTTACTGAATTCGTTTGAATGAATTTACCCTAACTTTTTCCTGAAGATCATTTTTTTCTTTTTATCCGCTTAATGTCTTTGCAAACTTATTTTGACATCTTTTTCGTCCTTCTTTAAAAGAAACAAGACATTGATTGATCATTAAAAATCTATAGGACATTCTTGAATCCTACTTGTTTATTAATAGGATAGTTTTCTGAAAAAGTTATGATGCAGGTCTCTGGGATCGGTAGAGTGTCGGAGGCTTTACTTCAAGCATGTGGTGTATCTACAGTCGGAGAACTACTTGAAAGACGTGCCGCTCTGAAATTTTGCTTTTCGCCTTTATCACAGGTATACTTGCATCTCATGTAATCTATACTTCGTTTTCTATATAACTGGAAATGGTTGTAATGTTTAAAAATATGACATAATCGAATGATCGAGGAAGAAATTATATGCGTGAAATAGATGACTTTCTGAAATATCCAGTGCTCCTACATTAGTGTCTTGTAGGACCATATCGACATATTAGGTGGTGGGAATGTATTGTTGCAATGTGCAGTTCATTTAAAGCCATAGAAATGTTCTCAGTTCTTGTCTAATCGTCGCAATTATCTCTCGAATAATCACGACTCAAGTAATTGCTCTATATTCTCGTCCAAGTACTGTAGCGATTACAAAACGAAGCGAGAAGTGGTCGACGTTTTTTTTTGAGCTGTACTCCAGCGGTGACACGTTATAACGCATTGAATTTCTTGATGTAGTGATTCCCAGGACCGATCATAGATCCTCGCCATAGAAAGATTAACTTGACTTCTTTTTGATGAACAGAGGCGAGTTTATTACTAATAGTATCTATTGAATATAGTTCAATACCCGATACCATTCAAAACAGTGATGAAAGGCTGACGTAGTGGCAGTACCGCCTTCTTCAAAACCTGGAATGGTCAACTGGACTCGCAGTCCACCTGGTCAAATATCCTCAAAACAGAAAAATAAGCATAATAAAGAAATTCCTAGTTTTCGCAATGAGCAGCCTCCTTGTTGAAACATTCATCGTGGTTGTTTTCAACCGGTGGCCTACCACGGGCCCAAGGGCATGTCTGACCCTGCCCCCTCGTCCTGCCCAACAAATCAAGTCTCTCCTTCGTGTTTTCATTATAGTATGCTCGGAAATTTGAAAATCTTTTCACTCTCAATGATGCGGTGTTCTAGAAGAAGTACTCACGTTGCTCGCGCGCATGTGGAGCATTGGTTAGAGGTGCTCCACGTCGCACTCAAGGTTGATGGTTTCATCTCGCGCTCATGGCTCACCAAGCCATCAATCTTTCAAGGGTCCGTAAATTAGCACAAGACTAGTCTCAGATCTGTCAGGGAGAATAAGCACCACTGACTCGATACAGCGGGAGGCCACCGCGTGTCAATGTAACGGTCAGATATGCGTTCAATCACCTCAAACGTAGTTAGAAATCAAAGACGAATACATGGCGCATCTCTCAGTTATTGATCAACGTCGAAAGCTTTATCCTCTTATCCTTCATGCTCGAATCTTTGGCAACCAAATCACTCCAGATCCCATATAGTAATACCGTAACACAAGCGATCAATCTATACAGTTTATTCATCATCTTTAATCAACAATCTGCAATTCATAATAAAGTTTCTAGCAACCTGCAACTTATGACAACATATCATATTTACATATAATATAATACAGGAAAGCAAAGGCAATAGTACAATTCAAATATCACGACAATACAATCATTGCAATACAAATACAATGAATACTTATGAAATATCTGTTTTTCTTTTCATCACAAACAGCAACTACGTGACATCGCTGGGGTTACAGAGATGTGCGAGATTATAAATCTTTGAACAGAGATGCGTCTCACATTTAAAACATCTAGTATTTGTTTCTTAGCACGATTCTGAGCATAAAAGAAGCTTTTTCAAGCGACATCTTCATGTAGCACTCACATCGGCGACGCTTTTCGCGTGAAACCTGAAAACGCCGCTAGTTGTCGTTGAAAGAGAATAGTCTTCCAGATAACTGACATAAACTGCGTCCTTAAATTCTTTAAATGTGATTTATTCTTTGTTGGCGCAGTACGTTCTATGAGGTTCAGCAGCAGTATGTTATAGACGAGATGAAAGAGGATATGCACGTACCTGAAGAAGGTAATTACAGATTATGAAGCTAAGAAGTAGCAAAATTCACTTACCATTTTTTAGTTCTTCTGAGGAATGGAGAGTAGGCAGCCATCTGGTTCGTGAGTTCCAGAGACCCCTTATTCTTGTTCTAGTTTCAATAACTCTAAGCTTCTTCGTGTTCGAATTTACGTCGGAGCCGTATGATGTCGAAAGCATCTGCACTTCTTTTTGTCAAACCATCTAAGTGTCATCATGCCATTCCGATTTTGCAGGGTCCTCTAACGCCCTTGCGCAGGATCCCCTGCATGAACTTCTTTGGCATACTATCCTGCCTCTTCTTGCAAGTTTTGGTTAGGTATGTATTCTTCTGCACAATTATTCCGGTAAGGGAACAGTGATGTGCCAATTGTCGGCGTAAAGGTGCCTTCCTTGATTAGCAGGCGCTCCATCAAATTCATCACCACACGTTCCGATAAAAGCTCGCCGGATTTGTATCGTATCGTTGTATTGTGAGTTGTATCCGCACCTGTGTAGATTATTGTCTTATACGTGTATCTTCTTTCACCACTGACTTTGAAGAGCTTTATACCGAATCTGTTCCTTCTGAAAGGAGCGTACTGGCGGAGCTTCATTTTTCCTCTGAATAGAGGCGGTTTATGTCAGATATCTAGGAGACGATTCTCCTCCAACGACGACTAGCGGAGTTCTCGAAAAGGTTTCACTCAAGAACCGTCGCCGATGTGAGTGCTATAAAAAATGTCAGCTTAGAAAGGCTCCTTTTATGCTCAAAATCATGCTGAAAAAAACAAATACTAGATGTGTCAAATGTCAAACACAATTGTGCTCAAAGTGTTATGATCCCGCACATGTGTGTAAGCTCAGCGATGTTACGAGTTGCTATTTGTAGTCAAGAAACAGGTACTTCATATGTATTTATTGTAAATGTATTGCGTTGATTATTTTATCGTTTCATTTGAAATATACTATTGTATTTGCTTTCCTATGTTATATGTAAATATAACATGTTGTCATAAGCTGCAGATTGTTAGAAACTGTTGTTGTAAATTGCAGATTGTTGAATAAATGGTGATAAATAAATTATATAGATTGATCGCTTGTTTTACGATATCACTAAATGAGATATGGTGTGATTTGATGTGCCAGTGATTCGAGCTTAAAGGATAAGAGGATAAAGTTCTCGGAATTGATCAATCTCTGAGGCACGCTCCATGCATTCGTCTTCAATTTCTAATTTCGTTTGAAGTGATTGAACACATGTCTGGTCATTACAATGACACTGTGTGACGTAGAGCACCTATAGCCTCTGCTACACATGCGCGCGCAACGTTAGTACTTCTTCTAAAGTACCGCATCTTTGAGGGGGAAAATATTCTCAAATTTTCGAACATATTATAGTGAAAACAGAAGGGAGAGACGTGATTGGTGGGGCGGGCGAGGGGGCAGGGCCAGACATGCACCTGGGCCCGTGGTAGGCAACCGATCAACTCGTTGGGTCCCGAGTGTTCTTTACAGCGAACACTGATAGCCACGTTGCGCACCTCGTGCGTCGGTGATTTTCATTTGCGCGAGCTACACTGGGGTTTATGGGAGTTTATCTAGTAAATTGAGGCTTTGCGGTGACGATATTATCATTAAACGATGAACTAGTACAGAAGATACTCTTATTAGGAATTTTCTTAGTGAAAAGCACCCATCTCTCAGGAAATCTCAACTACTCAATCACATTATGTGAAAAGGAATTTATCTCTAGCTGTTGTATCATAATTCTTTCTTTCTTATAGTCCGTAATTATTCGCTACCTTGAAAAGTGCTGATTTGATGTTTAGTTTGATTAGTGAAACGACCTTCATACTGCGTTTTACTTGCGAAAAATGATGACGTTTTGCTTTCGGAGTGCGTTGTCTCAACTATACAGCGTATCTTTTGGCATTATATAGTAAAATTTCGATTATGAGCCAACTTTTTCGCCATAAAAATAGATTGGTATTGGAGTGATTTCTAGAAACGTATTATCAATGTAAAAGACGTCCGGTTGTCCTCGAAAGCTCTACTTTTCGATACGAAATCTAGATAGTTGGAAAATTAAGGCAATTGTAATTATTATTCCACTTATCTTTCGACGATATTATGTGATATATTTTGTTCCTTTAACCTCGACAGTGCCAAGTAATAAAACTTCATTGATACTTTCATGTTATCGGGGAAGGTTTTTGAAGGGGCCTTTTCTCCTGTGAGAATGTATTTGTTTTTGAAAAGAGCATACAGTGGTGTAGCAGTAAAAGTAAACTTATGTTTCGTCCTCGACGCGCGTTATCACGCGTATTTTTCGCTGCACAGTGTCCTTAAAACTGTTAGTGGTCGTTTGATGGCGTAAATCTTGGCAATTTAATTCTGAAAAAACCTTTCTGTTGCTCTGCAGCCGGAAAAAGATTGAGTTCACACCCTGCGCACTACTTGTTAGATAAAGTGTGTGAGCAGCTGTGTTTGGATCGCGTTGCGCGATTCACATTTGGCGTGCAATTATTGTTACTGAATTTGGGATTTTTTCTCGTTTTGAAGAACAGGCAAAACGTATATACTTACATCGCAAGATGTCTTCTTAACGTTCATATGGTTTTTGCGCATGTGTTCAAGCTGCTTAGGCATAGTCTCGTTAGCGGGTTTTATTTGGCTACATAAAGTGGAAAAGAAAGTCCCTAGCCTACAGAACGACAGAACAGGGTTTCTCTATAGTCAAAATATGAAAAACATAGAAAATTTCCACGAAACGGAAAAATCTTTGAATAAATAATGAAGATGCCCATGATAATGCGCGACTTGTGTGAATTACAAATTCGTTCTTCCTCGCTACTGCGTTGTAAGAAGACCTTAAAAATCATTAAACTTCAAAAATGTATGAGATTTACGATATCCAATGGTCGGTAGTAGTTCAGGGGAAAGATCCTGTTTTGCGAGAATTGCCCGTGGTTTAGTGCCACGTGTGTGTAACGCGATTTATCTTCAGTGCTACAACGTTGTAAGGAGACTTATTAAAGAAAAAGTAATTCTGTAATTTTCCGAGATTCAAGCTTTCAAATCACTACTGATAGTCTAGTGGGAAATCTTTGTCTAGCAGTAAAGACTTTTCCAAAAAACCCTTTCCAGTAAGAAAAATTACTTTTTTTGAATGTTCAAACAAAAACTGGGTTGTCAAATACACTTTTTGCTCCTGACATTTCGACAGTTCGTTTCTCTTTCAAAGTCGATGATTCAAGTCGATTATACAGTCGTTTGTCATCGCTCTTGAGGATTCCAACATGTGCCGAATGAGTCTGCATAATCGACTTGAATCTTTGAAGAAGACGAAGATCTATTTAATTTTTCTGAGCCATACGTGTCGCCTGTTATGGCACTTATCACAACTGCCTTACTCTTGGCCTATATCGTATATCATACCTTTCGTTTCAAGTCTTCCTATAGACCGCAATCAATCAGTCGAGTGTATAACATTGCTCGTTCAGTGATATCATCACTTATTGGCACGTGTAAAACGTTCATCGACGGCACCTTTATGTGAAGGATAGCTTAAAAAATTCTATTATGCATGTTGAAATTTGAGTGCAGAAAAAAGGTTCAATTTACAAGTTGGGAGATTGCTAGGAATCTGATGTCATCACTGAATACTTGTCTGAATCGTTATGTAGCGAAAAATCATCTACTGACTGAGGTTCAGATTGCTTCGGAAGTATGTTGGAATCGATTGAGGACTGTTGCTTTGGCTATACGATCGACGAGAGAGAAATTGGAATATCATCAGCATCAGCGCGATGAGGGTGGCGATCTACATCATCTTGTGGAAGCTCATCAACTTGCTCATGAGATTCAAAATCTTGAGAATACAATTACTCGTAAGCACAAGACCATTGAACAGTTAAAGCGAATCTGTATAAGGAAACATATGATTCTGAGGAAACCAATCGGACCTAAAAAGAAGACTATCGGCCCTTGAAAATCTTTGTACGAAAGCGGCTACATTGTTGAAAGCAAAGCGAAAGTACCTGGTAGTCTTTACACAACTAGCAAGAGCACGAAGACGAGTGTTACTGAATGAAATCTTGGAAATATTCCTAATTGTGGTCCAAGTGGATCACAATACTCGCGAAAAGCATTTATATCCATGTAGTACTATAGACAGTATTTGTAATCTTCATCTACCTCCTGTGACTGAATTGATAGGTCATCAGGAGATGTAACTCTCCGCTGCTCTCGGTTACGTGGCTCATCTATTGGGCTGTACTTCCAAGCTCCTCGACCACCAGTTCCGATATGCGCTTCAACCAGGCGCTTCAGCAATATGTCTCTATTATCCGAAAGAGAAGAAAAGCTTACCTCTATATGGATCGAAATGGTGGGCGGGTCGAGAGGGCTTTGATCAGACAGTGACACTGTTGGGAAAAAATATTTCACAGTTAAGAGAGGATAGTGGATTTTTTCGGCTCGATCCGAGCGTGTACTTCTATCACTCCATGAATGGTTGAAGGGGTATTACACAGCAGATCACCAGTTGTACATTATCATCGACCAACGACGAATCTAAGTAGGCCAGCCGTGTTAGTGATTATCAGGAGAAAACACTTGAATGAAGAGATACTTTGAGCCATAAGCCAGCTGGGTTGCAGCTTGAAGATCACTACAATACTGAGAAATCTCTGACATGACAATACTGAGAAATCTTTGACATGGACAATGAATCGTCATAGTGGCGACAACGCCTATAATCAGAAATCATTGCCATGCAATGAAGCGTCAGGTAGCACTCCGTCAGAGGCAGTTCTGGCAGTTCGACCCTCCACTCCTTGGATATTATCTATTATCCTCCTCGACTATCATGATCCTTTTCTTGACATTTCGAGTTGTTGCTGTTACGGTGTATGAGAATTTCTCATGAGGAATTTCTCATGAGAATTTCTCACCATACGATTTCATTTGAATAAAAGCTTCTTCCTGTAAAAAAACATTTTGTTTTGAAGCGCTCGAAAATTACATGGCAGACCTTTCAGCGAGCAGTAAGATCAGAACAACGTACACGAGTTAGCAAGAAATTTCGATTTATCCCAGACTACTTGGAAATTCATAATTTCATTTTCAGAAATCCTAATTTCGTTTTATCTTATCAGGATGATAAGTATAATGAAAATCAAATATATGCTAAGACTAAATAAATGAATTTGAATAACCAACCGAATTAATTTAATTGACCGCCCATCGCGGTGTTATAATGTTCCAATAAACCCAATGATGTAGAGTGGTGTGCAGAGACGTTTGCGTCAACTGGGACTCGAACCCAGTTCCACTCTTTCCAGCTGACGCAAACGTTTTGCAACACCACTCTACATCATTGGGTTTATTCAAACGGATTGTGCCAAGAACATTTCAGTAATGTCGCTTGGCTATCGTTCAAGGTTTCTTTGTCTGGATTCAACTGATCAAGGACTATCCTAAAAAATGTTTATTTTTGTTTTTTAGAAAAACGACTTCCTTGGAACATAGTTTTTTGCTGAGAGGCCCTTTGATATGCCTTCCACATATTTTTATCTCCTACTTCCTTTCACTAAACTTTGTGCTCATACGTACAAATCGAGTCTTCCGTCTCCTGTTCTTTCCAGTTTTCACATCAATGCATCCCAAGGTGATCTTGTAAGACTTCTCGTGCAGCACGAAACTTTGTGATTTTCATGAAGTGCACGTATTCTCAACCTCCACACGTCGCAAAGTACTGAGGGAGACGATCAGGGTTCTCCTTTCATCCATGAAATTCTTAAACATCATATTGGGAACTTGATAAGATACGGGTGGCTGTGCTTAAAATTCATGTTAAAACTGATCATCACTTGGAAAGTTGCCCAATGGTTGGAGAATCAGCAGCTTATCATCATGAGCCAAATTTCGTCTAGGAGTCCTTTATACGAATAGCACTGGGTTTACCTGGTCGTCCATCAGCGTCTGATTCAAGAAGGAAGAGCATCTCTGTCGAGAGGACGTTCAACCCTACGTCGGATCGGGATACGTTGATGGAAACGATGGAGGAGGTGTGCGATATGTTGATCAAAGATATGGAACATGCTGGAGTAGTTGGTAAGTGTATTCCAAAATGTTTTTCGTTAAATGAAAATGAACAAAGGTATGAAAAGTTCAACCATTCGCTCATTAAAGGAACAGAAAAAAAACTCTTGCTTTTGTTACGTTAACAGGGGCGGGAAGCTGTGAACCTAATTGTAAAATCTCGACTTTTCATAGTCATGGTTGCCAGATTTTTCGATATGAGGATTGAATAAGAATGATGTTCAGGAGGGCGTTGTGTCACTCTTAAACTGAAACTCTCATCATTTGATGTCCTAACTCGTTCTGTCACTCCAAAGCGATTGATTTCTAGCCGTGAAGGTGAGTCGGAAGTTGTAGGGTGTAATTCGAAATTTTTGGTTCTCTACCTAGATGTTGAATATCCCACTCCACTGTTCATCATTCAATCAGTACAATTTTTGGAGCATGTCCACTTTCATCTCCGCATGAACTTGGATGTTTATATATTTTCATAGTTTATGTTGTGTATTACATTATATTGAAGTTATAACTTTCATTAGCTGCATGAATGTTGTGGTATCACACAGTTCTAAGTTTCTTCTACAGATATTCTCTCTCTGGTCCGTGAAGTGCTGGAACGTGAGTTGCCACGAGAAATTCGTCTGCTGGGAATACGACTTAGCAATTTACAACTCGTTGATGAGCCGGTCACAGACACTCCTATTTCGGTGACTTTTCCAATTTTTGCCATTTGGTGGAATGATGAATTATAGCTGTTTATAATAATTCTGCATGAATTTGTTATCTTATCTTCTTTTCAGGACTGTTATGATTTGCAATAATATAACTAATGCTTGGTGATATGCAAAATATCGGACCCCGGGAGGGAGTCGAATTCCGCGTCACACCTATACCTGGGCGCATGCTACCACTGCACTATCGAGGTCACCGTTTTAATCACTACTTTTTTTTTTCTGTATATGTCATCTTAGCTGTCTGAAATCAATAGCTACATCGAAGAATGAGTGGTAACAAAGCGGTACCCTCGCTAATGAAGTTATAGGTTGCATGCACCCCCGGTATGGGTGAAACGCGGGTTTAAATTTTGTCTGAGCTTGAATGTTTTGCGTATCACTCAACATCATTGTGTATTGTTAAATATCGATCGATGTAATTAAGATTTAGTGCTATATTTGTACTGTCTTGTCAAAGACCGAGTAAAGCTGTAAATGACGATTTGGTTCCGTGAATTTCACCTTCAAAGGGTTGAGGGATTTCATGTTATTTGCCTGATCAGTTGAATCATTTGAGTTTTGAATATTGACTCTAAAATTCTCCAATTTATTGAATTTCCTTAACAGCTGATAGCGGATCGCTTTGTGTTTCATTCAGTTTCCAATCACTTTTCATTGAGTTTTTAATCTTAACTCACAATAGTGAAAAGATGTCAATCGAACTATTGGATTCTGGAAAATTCTGAAAGAATCAACTAAGTTTTAAAGTGCTTTAATGATCTAAACTACTGCAATAAAGTTTTCTTTTAGGTCTTGGATTTCTGGAAAACGGCGACAAAAGTCTGATCCTACCAGCGCTGCCATATGCGAGGCAAGTTCATCTGCGTCTGATTTCTCCGCAGATGTCGTGTCAGACTCCGATGAATTAGTGTCTTGTCCCATTTGCAATATTCCTCTTGAAAACGACGATAGAGTAGTCAACCAACATGTGGATGAGTGTCTGAACAGCTCGGTTCTTCTTGATGTACCTGTGATATCATCTGGACCAAAAGAGACAGAAAGACTACCACCGAGAAAAAGAGGAAAAACGGGGACGATTGAAAATTATTTCGTGAAACGAGGGCGTGATTGATTAAAATTATTTTCAGTGAATCTTAAAACTTCTATGGTGATTAGTATTATATCTCTTCGTATTGTTTCGATCTTGGTGTTCTCTTGAAAATCTCTAGTTAAATGGAATCCTTTTGATCAATTTGTACTTCATACATATGAGTGATTATTTCTCTTATTTCTTCCTAAAATCATAGATCACGTGCTATTTCAACACAAAGACAATTTATGAGCCGAATGTCCATTGTGTGCCAAATCGCTTCTCTACTGGACAGCATTGAGCAATTTATATGAAATATTTCTTACATTGACTGCCTCTAAATAACTTGCCCACCATACCTTGAGATTCCATGCTCCGTTCACTTACAACTGTCAACTTTTGACTACCTCACTTACATACTCTATTTAATTTCATCGAACTCGATTTTCTGCTCGCTCTTGCTGTAAATTCACCAGGTGTTAATCAGATATGTGTGCGAGACCAAGTGATAGAGCAAGCTGGTGTTGGTAAAAGATAACCCTTTTTCTCCATTGTACCATCCATCAGAGCATCTTGCCAGGTTGATGTTTCTCAGCTTTGCGATTCTTAAATGCATGCTCTCACTCAACTTACCTTCTGTAATCTATCAATTTCGTCATAAATCGTACTGTTCGCAAATTTCTAGTAAACCAAGATCCTTTTCAATCTAGCTCTCGCTATTGGTTCTGGTCGAATAGGGTATTTTCCATGAGTTGGATGAGCTGAGTAATTTCTTGGATATGAGTGTTTCGCCATACCTAACATAAGGCGCAAGCCGACGAGTTCCATCTAATCGGTTGTTATCTTGTAGCACACGGAATTTTCGTTGACTATAATTTCTAGCATCTTCTACGATTAAGTTCCAAAAACTTGCCAAAACAGAAGATTTCCGGGGTTACCTTGGACATGCTTAACATCAATTATCAAGAAAATGCATAAAAATCGAGTTTGAAAGCGAGCACGTGATTCACTACGTATGCGGGAAGAAATCTGGCTTGATCGTTGGTGTTCGTCGGGAAAGAAAATTACGTGTCGACGCGAATGTGTTATGCACAGTTGATGACCTTCATTCAATAGTGTGTTTTAGTATCTGCTTTCGTTGCGATCTCAAAATTATGAATTATGTCGGAATCACCACAAAGATTTTTGTATTTTATGCTTTTCTTCACTTTTTTTTCTGTGTGACACTATTTTGTGGTAATCGAGTTTTGAAAACGTTTTTATATAAACATTGTTGAGGTTTAACACTGTCTCTTTGGTTTTTATCTTTGCATCCAAATGACACGACTCCACAGTTCCGAAGGAGAATTTATTGTAAAGAGATACTTGTAGTGTGATATAATTTCTTAAGTATGCTGTTACATGAACGTAAGGGGAGTGTGGCCGAGTGGCTAGTGATGCTCGATGCGTCTCGAAAGTGCCTTGGTCCCCTCATCACTCCACTAATCAACGAACGCCGTATGAAACACTCTAGCTTGGCTATCCACGAAATTGCAGGGAGACATGCTCCAGTATACTACAAACGTTCGTGAAGACAATGAAATCCTCAAGCAAGCGAAGAGACTAATCTAGGACCGGTTAATAGAAGTAGTGGAACCCGCCAAGGAAAAAATTGTGGTAGGAGTCAAATAAAGTGATAAATTGATTGCAGGACGTATTGCTCATTAATACTCTCTCTAAACTACCGCTGATGCTGGCCACTTTGTTCGGCCTTGTCAACTGTAGGGGATGAAGCTTATGAATGTGATAAGAATATATATCCAGTATAAAGGACCGCGGTTTGCAATGATCAGCGCGTGCCCTCGATAGAGGTGAAACGTGAGTTTGACTTTACCCTGAGGATCCAAATTTTTCATACCGCTCAGTATTCTCTAAGCAGATCACATTTGGCACGATTTTTCTCACTTTTTTTTTATTTCAATGATAGCAAACAGTCTGCTCGAAGTTGTCACAAAAGGTGTACATATTTTGCACATGTGCGTTAATCAGGCTCCCCAGTGCGCAATATCGCGCGCACTATATTTGTCATTGTGAAGGATATTGATGTGATTAATTTAACATATTTTTCATGCAGTTGGTTTGAAACCCTAGGTCGTTAATTCGTGCCGTTGTAAGTTTTCTGTTTTAGAAGTACATACAAATAAATGCATGTATATGTCTATGTTTATGCAGAAAATGGAAATCACTTACTAGCAGCAGAACTAGCAGCATCACCTGGATTTAAATGCATTTACATGAACTGCATAGTTACGTATGATCTGCCATTCAACACCATGGCATGGCGCATAAGTCATCTGTGGTCCTCGTAAAAGGAGAACCCGTCGTTGGTGCATATACGATGATGTGAATTAGCAGTTCATTGCTTACCTATATGATTCGTCGAAACATGTCGTAAGCGACGACATAACTCTTAACCTGTTTCGTTGCTGTGCACCAGTAATGCATGGAGGTAGTCATAGACATAGATAGAGTCAGCTACAATGAAAGATTGCGGACATATTTCCTCAGTGATATGTTGAATTTTGGTCAAGAGTGACTTTTCCCGAGATTCTCTAAGACCATGGTAGAGCGTTCTCAAGTCTTCACTACAGCCAGCGGCCTTTGCGGATCATAATAGGCCTACGGATTTTAAGAGAGATAAGGATTATAAGATTCATAAGATGCTGCTTTGATCGTCCAAATAAACTTTCAATACGGCAGCGTTCGTGCGACGCTAGCAAATCCTACAATTAGTTGATTGACCGTTCAAGGTCGATGCTTTACATCATCAGTTTTCTACGATAATGTGTATAAGTGACTGAGTGACCAAGATCAACAGTTCAGTTTTCATACAACAAATCATAATTATACCTCGCTATCGACTGCTCCTTTACAGACCCGCTCAAAACGATTTAATCTGATAAGGATATGACATGTTTCGTGCCGATAGATCTAGTACTATAAGGGCGCCTATCTCGTCCTATTGGGACTCACCACTAGCACCATTCCTCGGTTCTCTCGGTCCTTTGAGGCTAAATAATCTTCTGAAGGAATCGACGCCGAGTAAAAAATGATCACCCCAAGTCGGATGATGACATTATCTGACGCTGTGGTGACCGGCAGTCGAGCTTGCGGCTTTCATAATAAATCACACCTGTTCTATCGACCATTTCTTTACAAACACGCTCACACCCATTTTCCTACTTGAGGCGATTAGTTTTACTCGACGTCGATTTCTCTAAAGGATTATTCAGCCTCAAGGGATCGACAGAACCAAAGGAGGATGCTACTGATGAGTCCCAATGGGTCCAAATAGGCGCCTATATAGCACTAGAGGCTATAGTTCTCTATGAAGGAATCGCCACAGAGTGATATTTCAGCGCATTTCCGTTCGACCGCTTTTTGGAGAGATATAATTCATTTTAACAGCCACAAGCTCGGCTGCTAGTCTCTTCTTCCAGTCCCAAGGGTTCAGCTGAAACAAGGGACTGTGCTATTGAGGAGTTTGGGTAGAGCAAAACAGGCGTCTGTCTAGCACTAGACCTCAACGGCTCTTAACTTTTATCTTGATGAGTTAAATTTATAAACGGGTTAATGTATCTACGTCATTGAATGGTTTGTTGCCTAATGTCGTTACTTACTGCCATCATCTTGATTCGCTGTAATTATAAGAATTCGAGTACCAATACAAAAATGTCCCTTTAATCCACAAGAATTAGCAGCTCTTCATGGGATGCCAATCTAAGACTCGTAGACAGGTTCTCTCGGATTTTCAAAGAAAGCACGCAGGCCGGAATTTCATTTGCTAATAAGATAAGATAAATGGCCCTATTTTACAGCCGAGGCCGTACAAGAGCTCGCCTACCAGCATAGATGACAAATGCTAGAGACTGAAGTAAATTGATGAAGTGTTGTGGATCGTGCTTTGCGTGAAAGATTGACGTGAGTTATATTAATAAGTAACAATAATATAAGTAAACATTATGGCGCTGAGATGTCCCAGATATGAGTATCGCGTGGAGGTATCGAATATGAGAATATGCAGTAACACGACAACTCAATATGCATAAGCTGATACGCCTTATATTTCATGTGTTTCAACGGCAAAACAACTGCAGTCTTTCTAAACAATCAAAGAAATTGCATTCAATCAATAGGCTATCCGCCTACCCATTGTAAGGTTATCACTTGTTTTCCATTTCATCAGATCTTCCTATGGTATCGAGATTTTTTTTTCGTTGTGGTCATTTCAACACATAGTTCTTCTCACAAAACACAGAGATCAATACGGTCAAAGCACCTGACAAACGATTATGTGGTCGTGCTTCACGTGATTCGCAACTTTAAATAAAGACGTTTTCACGATTCAGCACGTTGGGGCCCAAATGCATGATATTTCGTGCATTGTCGGCCGCACCACTCAATTAGCATTGGCGCCGGCCGCAATGGAAATAAGTGAAATTGAGACTCTATGGAAGTTATCATGACTGAGTGATAGTTATCACGAAGAGACTCATATTATAGAAATTATTCTAATTATTTATTTATTTATTTATATTTCTAGGAAACATGGGTATTCTTTTTTCTATATTTTCTGTATAATGGAAGATTGTAAAATATGTCCTGACGGCAGAGACGGTGATTGCGTGAGCGTAGGTACAGTCTACCTAATCTCTTGCAAAGCGTGTAGCGATAAATATATTGGCGAGACGGGTAGGCCGCTCTATGCCCGCATAGATGAACACCTAGCTGACAAGCGTCTTAATAGACGGAACACCCAGCTAGGGACGCATACAGAACAGAAACACGACGGAGATGATTTTGAGATCGAAGTCACCATCCTTGCGCAAGAGCGAAAAACATCAGCGCGAAAACTTCTTGGAGCACTTTGGATTAATACCACCAATCCAACTATAAACCGCAGAGAGGAATGCCTCGTTATCACATGTGATTTGAGTCAATATATAAGACTGTTGCTTTATAGGTAAGGTGCATCACGAGCCTATGAATCCTTCCGGTGGTCTCCACTTGAATCATTTAGTGGAACACATATAAAAAGCGGTGAGTATGTTGAGTTGATTTTGTGCTTGATGCGATTGAAATCTAGGTCTGGTGATTTTTTCTAAAGGAGTATTGAAGGTTTGGGTTAATGGATTGCGGACAATTTGACCGTTCCAGGCTCTGAAGAAGGCGAACTGCCGAAACGTTAGCTGTCAAATAAAGTTTATTGTAACATCTCTTGTTTGGCTTAAAGAAGAATATCAGGAACTGAGCTTAGTTTTTGGAAAGGCCCTTCTCTTCTCGTTGTCTAATGAAAAGAACATTACGTTTCTCCTTTCTAGGGGATTTATTCAAGTTCACAGTAGATTTTTAGAACCATATGATAAAATTTTGATTTCAGGGTGATTTTATTGCTGCGAAAGGGTATAATATTACTGAAAGGTTTCCTATAGGCCCATTGTTTGAATAAAGATTACGCTGTGGTCCTAAGAAACTCCCCTTTTCATCACGAATTTTTTGGAATGCAGTCGTCCTGTACGGAATGTGCTTGCGTTTTCTGGCTTTTTATTTTCGAAAAAGAGCGTTTTCATCAAACAAATAGTAATCATTCGATAGCGTGAGAAGTGGAGATCTTAGTACGAAACCCGATTATTTTGACTTAAAGATCTTGAGCACAGGAAAAATGCAAAGTCAGATGGCGCATTTTCTTCGAACGCGTATTCCACATTGTTATTATCCCACCACTTTTCTTTCACTCGCGCAAATCCACCATTTGGAAGTAAGATTCGGTCGACCCAGATTGCAAACTGGTGGACCACCTGAAGCTCCGAAGAAGAGGAAACTTTCGCATCTTCAAATAGTATCAAACTTATTATAATAAGTTGGGAAAAAAACTTGTGAGAAAATGCATGTAACTTTTTGGGTGTCTGCCATTTCTTGTGTTTTTGGGCTCATTTGAAAGGCCGTCTTCTCGCGCGTTAATTGGTATATACTTTGTTTACTTATTTCAGAATGAAGTTAACAAGCGAGCAAATTAGGATGTCGATGATACACGAATGGCTGGTCATTCATATCTTCAACAGCAAGAAATCGGAATTTTATGGTCATTTGCGGACTTTGACTATTAGTTTTGTCTTTGTTCGAGTGTAAAAGGCCCATAAATAAATGTTTTGCAAGCGGTGAAGATGAAGATGGTGAAGATGATTATCTTCATTTGGACACAGCAGCCATTCGTGCATCATCAACAACGTAATTTGCTCATTTGTTAACTCCATTTATAGAGTAAGTAGATAAATTATATACCAGTCAACGCGGGGAAGACGGGCTTTCAAATGAGCCTAAAAGCACAAAAATGGCAAACAACAAAGAAGTTACAAGCATTTTCTCGGAACTTTTTCCCTAACCTATTATTATACCTAAACTCACCGTATTTGGCTGCGTTGCACTGTAAAACTCGAGTGCAAGAAACCAATCGACTTCTCGCTGTTTGTAATTGATTGAAAAGCAGATGAATTTCTATGGCGACCAGAAGAATGATGAGTGAAAGCGACGGTTCTTTCTCAAAGGCAACAGGTATGCGTAACAAGAGAGTTGGAAATGCGTTCATGTGATTAATAGGTCACATAGACGCACTTTCCACTGTAAATGCGTTTGAGAAAGTCTCTTCAATAATATTCTATCCTTTCACAGCGATCAAGTCTTCTAATAATCAAAATTTACTATTCAATGCCAAAATCCGTTGTAAAGTTGAAGAAAAAGATTTCGCTTGCAAACGTAATCACCTCCTATCATAACCAAGTCCCCGTACTAAAATTTTCATTTCTCAAGCCTTCAATGGAAACAAAAACACGGATTAAAAAAGAAAACAAATGATAGAGAAAACTTCACCATATTACACCTTAAATTCTCATCTTAAAATGCCACTAAACGGCAGCCATTGTGGTAATGCTTCATACGGAAGCTGAACCCCAAAATAATACTATTCAAAGTAATCTTTATTCGACAGCTGACGTTTCGGCAGTTCGCCTTCTTCAGAGCCTGGAAAGGTCAAATTGTCTGCAATTCAATCAGTCGAATACCTTTATTACTCTTTTAGAAAAAATCACCACACAAAGAAAACAATCGTATCAAGCACAAAATCAACTCTTAACGTGCTCACCGCTATTTATATGTGTTCCACTGATTGATTCATGTGTTGATCACCGCAAGGAGATCACGTAGGTTTGTAATGCACCCTAGTCATCAAAACAACAGTCTTATATACTGGCTCATATCACCAGTGTTTACGAGGCATTCCTCCCTGCGGTTTATGGTTGGATTGGTCGTATCAATCCAAAACGTTTCCAAGATCTTTCGCGCTGATGTTTTTTCGCTCCTGCACAAGGATGGTGACTTCGATTTCGAAATCAACTCCGTCATGCTTCTGTGCTCTATGCGTCCTTAGCGGGGTGTTTTGTCTATTAAGACGCTTGTCAGCTAGGTGTTCTTCTATGCGGGCATAAAGAGGCCTAAACGTTTCACCAATTTATTTTTCGCTGCACGCTTTGCAAGAGATTAGGTAGATTGTACCTACTCTCACGCAATCACCGTCTCTGCCGTTAGGACATATTTTACAATCTTTCATCATACAGAGACGGTCATATAAGCGGTTGCGAACTAGTTGGCGTCTCAGAGTATTCGATGGTATTTCAATAATGGCCATCGATTGCTCTAAACCCGCTCTTTTCAAACAGCGTTCTATAGCTGTAATAATCTCATTTAAAGAGCAGTAGGATAAACGGGACTTTCCTTTCATTCGAGTTTTTGTTCGGTGGCGTACTTTTCCTCCAAACCTAAGCCGAGGGGCTACAAATTCGTATCCATTAGAAGAGGCTATTTCCCGAGCCAGTTTCACGGATTCTACTCTCTACTCCTTTCCGGTACATACATTGGCTACTGTTCAGAACATATTTCTTACTAACGCCTTTTCTGTATGTGAGAGATGAGAAGAGAGATAGTGAATCAGGATATTTTTAATACTTGGCCTTCGGTACCACTTTGTTGTGTAGCCGCTCTCAGTTGAGCTTATTTGGACGTTCAAGAATGGGAGTCAATCATCTTTTGGTATCTCGCGGGTGATTTTCATCTACTCCGACTGTTCATTCAGCAATCTAAGGCAATTATCCAACTCCTTTTTAGTGAAACAGATAACCAAACATCATCTATGTACCTACAGTGGAGCAATGACCGGGATCCATTACTGGTGCTTCCACTTTCGACATAAAGGCAGTCGCTAGGCTAGGTGCCAGTCGCTGCCCCAATGCCATTTCTCTCATTTGAGCATAATATTTCCCGAACCATCTGAAGATTGAGCAGTTCAGTACACTTTTGATAGGGCCATGAACTGCTCAATCGACAAGCCATACATGTTTACACCTCCCAGATGTTGTCTCAGAAGCTCATGTGTGGCTTGCAATGCACAGTCATTCGACACGTTGATATATAGAGCAGTGACGTCGAATGACTCCATTACGTACGCGTTGTTCGAGTTCGCGTGACCTAGAGGATCCAGGAACATCTGAATGCTTGTCAGATGGGCTGGAATGTGTCCTAGCAACTGGTATGTTATTGAAGTTTAAAACCTGCCATCCTATTCTTTTGAAATTTTGGAAGCACATTGGATTAACACAACAGATCCAACTATGAACCGCAGGTAGGAATATCTCGTTATCACTCGTGATATGAGTCAATATAATAAGCCTGTTGTTTTGATGGGTAGAGTGCCTTACGAGCCTATGTGATCTCCTTCCGATGATTTCCACTCAAGTCATTCAGTGACACATTTTACACATTTTCTGGTGATTTTTTCTAATGGAGTAATGGAGGTGTTTGACTGACTGGATTGCGGACAATCTGACCTTTCCAGGCTCTGAAGAAGGCAAATTGCCGAAACGTCAGCTGTCAAATAAAGATTAATATAACACCTCGTGCTTGACGCAAAGAAGAAAGAGAACTGAGTGGTGAGCAAAATGAGTGGTCGGGCGAATGTGCCTCGGTGGTGTAGTGGTAGAGCGCGCGTTCCCGCATAGGATGAAACGCGGGTTCGATTCCCGCCTGAGGCCGTGTTTTTGCTCACCACTCAATTCTCCTTTATACAAGTAACATTATACTGCGAAAAAAGCAGTAGAAATATTATAATTTTAAAGAAGAAAATCGGGAATTATATTGAAGCATGCCGAGGTCAATGGACAGTCGGTCTTGGGAACTATTTAGAGCCCAAATAAAAAGATTTCTTCCGATCTACAATAAAAGTGGTCTATATAGTTGTGTAACAGTTGACAGACTTCCATCGAGCATTCTACGGTGTCACTTAGTTCGGAATAGCTCATCTGATTGCCTATGTAAAAGAGAAAGTGCATATTCTGCTCTAGTGTGAGAGACAGATAGTGCATGAGTTCACATAGTATATAACTGACTATTTGTAATACAAACAATGATGAATATTTTGGGGAAAAGTGTGGATCATTTTGTGTTCGCTTGAAATAACACCTAGATTCTGAGCTGAAAATCATGCAGAGTGCTTTTTCAAGCATGCACCAGAGCAGAATGGCCCAATGATGATGATTCTGAGGGTAGATATCTACGCACAAAACCATAATTGCTCTAAACTTTCCAAAAATTGAAAAAGGAAAGGAACGCTTGCGATAGCATGAGACTGTGCATTTCTCAGTTTAATTCTTATCTGGTTATGGCACAATGTTCACCGTGTGCAGACCACATACGAATATGTTTAATCTCGACGAGAAAAAGCTTGGTGCTTCCTAATTCTCTTCAGTAGGCGAGTTTGTGATTTGATTAGTGAACTGCGTTTTATCAGAATTAATGAATATGAACCGAATAGTAATCAAAATATGGTAGCGTATAACTGCAAGAATATCCTTACTTTGCCGCTTTTTTAAGCAGTGTTATGATGTTGTAGCTAAATAAACAAGAATGCTAAGCGATATGCGAAACACTCAACTTCAAACGGGAGCTGAACTTGCTTTACTCATTACGAGGACACGTGCTATCACTACACCACCAAGCTCTGCTGTCACTTTTTTGCCATATAAGATAGTGAAGCTGATAGCAATGAATCGTCCACGGGGCCTGGCCCTGCATATCGGTACGTATAAAAAGGGAGTTTCCCGCCATCTGAGGTTCACAGCACCACATGTCACTCAGCATCTCTGAATGTGGGAGTATAGTTGCATAACGGTAGGTATTGGAACCTCCTAAATTCCATTAGATGATAAATTCTTGCTTGGGTCGCAAGCTATATTTTTACTGCAATTAAAGGAGAAATAAAATGTTGCTGCATGGCTATTTCTAGGCTTTAAAATTGGCCACATCGCCAGCACGTCTGCCATCATAATTAAGCAACAAATAATGACAATCTCGAGCTGGTCCAAACAGGATTGTTCGTGAGATACAAATTGATTATGAAATCCAAGGTTTGTTGAAAGCTTGTACTTGAAACAGAAGAAGCATTCTAGGGTGCAATACTGGAGTTGGTTCTACACATAAGACCGACCTCTTCCATTTTTTTCATATCCTACTTAATTCTGATCAAACAATGTGAATAGGCATGGAGATGGATCACTCTGAGGAATACTGTTTGTTCGCAAAATTAATATGATTGTATAAATTTTTTATTGCATTTACAAACATCTGTAATTACACTAATGAATTATACATGAATTTTCAATAGCCCTGGAATTCAGCGTAAAAGGAGAGGTCGATCAACGTCGTCACCGCATATTTACATCGTGTTCTGGAATGTTTGTTTCATTGCTAGTCATCGGCTTGTTGGGCTGCGTCGTTTCAGCAGACAGTTAGTCTGAATTTAGTCTTTGAGCAGACAACTACGTATTAAATCTGACTCTTCAACAATAATCATGATGACCAAATCACAGCTAGAGATCACAATTACTTTTATTCTAGAGGCTTGCCATCCGGACTCAGGAAATGCTCTCGCTTATGGCAGAAGTATCGGACCCAGTAATGCTCCGCCTATGGTAGAAGTATGGGACCCAGTAATGCTCCCGCTTATGCTAGAACGATCGGACCCAGCAAATTTGAAATTCTACTCGACAAAATCTATTCCGGTCCCACTAAATGTTGTTGTCTATATGTATTTTGTGGTTTTCGCAGAAACTTTCTTCTTTCTTGATTTCTCTCTTTTCGAAATAGCGTAATCATAGCCACACGTACTAAAACGCATTCATATTGATGACTAGTACATTCAGATATTCCACTTCACATATATATATATATATATATACATATATATTATATATATGCAGCTACCCACTTAAACAAAACACACTACTCAACGAATATATATATATATATATATATAGTATATGCATATATATGATACATATACATATATGTACATTTATATATATATATGATATGATACACATGTGTACATATATACATCAATATATATGCATATAGATATACATATAGTAATTTTTCCAGGTATTGAGAAAGCATGGAGGTGTCCCTTTAGATATATTGAGGTTGACCTAGCAAGTTGCCAAAGTCAGACGAAGGACAATGATCACAAATGGGATCACTCTCACGATTTGCAAAGGCGTTGCGTGATTATAAAACTTTGACTATATCGTGTGTTCACAGGATGTAGATTCACAGCCAACAATGAGCTGATAGCGATTGGCACATTGTTAATTCGAAAATGATAAAAATAGACTGCGTGAAAAAACTTTAAGGTCTATATCTGATCACTTCGCATCCCAATAATAGTCATACGACTCAAATAGGTGTAGTCTTTATGTCTAGCACCTGGGTACACCAATCTTGAAAGTAAAATCATTGAGAGATAAATGGTCAATTTATCTTACTAGATGTGCGTTGTAGCTTCAGTAAACGTCATTCCTAGTTCTGTGGAAGTTGAAAAGATTTCTTATCGCAGTGGAAAGTCTACACTTGTTCGCTCATTGTATTCATTTGAGGCATGGCTAAATACTCATTCCATATTTTGCGCAAAATCAAAAGTATCATGATCCATTTTATCGTTCTCATGTAAATAAGGTCAATTTTAGAAAATAAGAATATCTAGTAGAAATGAAACACTGTTCAGATCAGCTGTCTGTAACTATGAAATCAGACATAGCAATTCTAAGCAAGGGTGAATGGCACAGGTCTGCAATCTGAAAAGAAAAACGGTGGCAAACTGATTCATAGAAAAGGTGGAAATTCTTTTCTTGAAATTACTTTCACAGTTAACTCATAAAAATCAACAACAGCCCACCCATTGCTCATCTCTAAAACAAAAGAGAACCAGCCCTCAACGATACCATCGAACGGAGGGCTTCAATGTTTCATTGAGGAAGCACAGATTGAACAGCTGATCTAAACATATTAGGAAGTAACGTCAACAAAGTGACTACTATGACCACTGCGCTGAAAAGTGTGACCAGAAAGCATCGCGTCAAAATATAATAGTTTTCGCGTTTTTAAAGGAGAGTGTGTCCTGATTAGCCACAGTTCGACATAGAGACGAGTGAATTTTGCAGATGCTACCTTGTATTACTCGATGACAAGCGAGATTATTGGTTAAATGCTTTAAGTCACGCCGAAAGTGGATGACAATGTCTTAGAGCTAATGTGAGTAAGAGTTTGAATACTAGAGCGCCCAGATTTACATGAGTGCAAAAGTTAAAGGAAATATATAATACTCCACAAAGTCTTATAAAGTAATCTTCTAGCCATACGCAGTGGTAAAATTTTTTATACACTGATTAGCATTACACCTTTACCAGTGATCTCGCCACAATATAATCGCTTGATTAGCACGTAAAGGTTGAAAAATGTAGTAAAAAGTATTTTAAACTTCTGAAGCTTTTACGTAATTATTACTCACCCTAGTTGTGAATATAAAAAATTAGGTTAATAAGAAAAATAGCAACATTTTTTCTGTTTCACCGTTTCAAATGAGCTCCCCATAGAATTCAAGCGACGAGCTGACTACCTCGAGTGTAAAACAAGATATTTTCGTTGCTTTAATAATGTTCTTCATAGACTGATTTGAAAACTAGTTTCAGCATCGAAATTGTTGAGTTTCGTGCAATTGAATGACTAAAAGTAATCCATGTACACTATAAAATTTGATGTTTATTGCTGTAGTGCCGAAAGTTACTAGAAGACCTAATAAGAGAGAAATCCGAAATTCTGATATGAGTTTACGAGCGAGAAACAAAGACACCTTTTTCAAATGCGTTTTATTGTCAGCTGAAGAAGGAGAGTCGCTGTAATGGCTCGGTTTCTCTAAAAAAAGTTGGGAGAAAAATATATCTTGCAAGTGATATGGAAAGTTGAAAGTTTTACTGGTGTTCAGTTGAGTCACTCGGCGAACAAAGGTGCGTCGTTTGGCGACGGTAGTGCGCGAGCAGGTGAAGCACACTGAAAGCTGAAAAAATTTCTATCTCGTTCCACATATCCAATTACTGACTTGATATAAAATGGTAACGTTTGTGAAAAATCGACACTTCTGTTGAAATTAGTTTTATTCAGTAATCAGCGCACACTTAGGATCATTGAGCTGGTTCTTTGAGAACTCCGTTTTGCTCATGGGTGTGGTTATTTTAGAAGGAAGCAAGGCAACTCTGATGAGCAAGATTTTGAGCTGATCAACGTTTTCAAGAGAGCTCAATCTAAAGGTGTTTGTAACTAATGAGAGTGATTAAGCAGAAAGCAAGGTACTCTGGGACGCAATTCTGGATTTGCACTTATGGCAGCGACCACACTTATTCTCCATTGTACTCCATACTCACTAAGCTCTGATTAATCAATAGTTAAACATAGAAATGGATCGTCCCGAGATGGTATGGTTCAACAGAATTGTAGAAGCGTTTGCCGTAAATGTGCTTGCAGTCATGAAACATTCATGAATTTTATTAGCGTCGTATTTAATGTGAAGGGAGGTCAGCTCAGTCAGCACAGCAGAATCTATATTGCGTCTCAGAAATGCTACTTGCAGTGCTTGTTTCTGTGCTTGATCAGCTCCATTACTGCAGGGTGTGGTCAGTTTGAATTTTTTTAGAAAATCTCTTTCAATATTAACAACTTATACCTCGTATAAGCAGAAACGGTGGAAGTAACAGATCGATGCTTTACAAGTACTCCTTTGAGTGCCATGTCTTCCTCGTTCCACCGATCCATGAATGGAACGGCTAAACTCAACGGCATATCTCAATCAGGAGGCTATGTTACCATCAAATACTGCGTAGGATCTGACTTCTGCAATATCTCTTGTTATGAGTTTTATCTAAAAATCTCTGTAGTCTTCTTAATCGTCTTTCTGCAATGAATCATGTAGTCTAATTTTGTGCACATAATTGTGAATGTCCATACCATTAATTGACGTTTCAGGAAGGTCAGATGTATGAAAGGAGACTACGAAGAGGTCGAAGAACAATGTAAATTATGAAGATCGGGAGAAATTGGACACGAACAGTATCACCTTGTCAAATTGTGAAAGCAATAGAAAACTAAGGAATTTTTCTTCGTCGTGTACTCGTTGACACATGGATTCCAAATATTGACAGGGTGGAATTGATTGACGTGCATCCAGTCAGAGGTTAGCATCAGCGTACTCAAACCATTTATGCAAGGATTTTTCCCAAAAAAATTTTCGTGCCAACACAATGCTCCTGGCCCTTATAAACACTAAAGAAGCTTTGTGCCCTTACCGCACAGCCATGAGATTGAGCTCGCAGTGCCTCTTCAAAAAAAAAAGTTGAGTTAATCATTCTACATCGTGTCACCCCGACTTTCAATGAGCTTTAACCACTGTTTTCAGTGCTTCGACGGATACTTTCTCTAACAGTCACCTGTGTCACCTGTCAGCCTGTTGATTGTCGAGTGCGAGAGGGCATCAACAATACTTCTATTTTTCCCTATCGCCTACAAAAAGCACCCAGCGAGATCTGAGAATCGGGCCGTCGGCCGATGGTCTCTCCTCTAGAGCGCCTCACATCCTGAGGAACCAACAGTAACGGCTCTCCTCCATCGGTCATCGCTTAAGAGCATTACGTGTCCGGCCCACCCAGTATTCGACAGCTTGGACGTGTAGAACGAACATCTTTAATCTTCGGTCGTTGGCGCAGTTTAGAACTTTGGGTCCTCTCTCTCTCATTCGCGAAGGTACGGGATACACTTCGACTGCGCGTTCAATAACGTCAAGTGATCTGCCATCCTGTTCAAATAGAGACGAGGTTTTCGCTGCATACGTCTAGGGTAGAATCAAAAGTCGATTCTAAAAGTGGGCACGGAGTCGGCTGTCTCTTCGCCCTCTTAACCAGGTCTTCGATGCTCTTAAACGCTCCACACGCTCCCGTTTCTTTCTGCTTCAGTTCTAGCTAGCTCATTTATCGTGTCAACTTCATGATCTAGATAAACGTAGTTAATAATTTGGAGATGGTCATTTCGTTGAACGTGAATGAAGCACTCAAAACCCATTTGTCGATCATGGATATCGTTTTCGTTGGATTCACTCGGAGACCAACTTTTCAGAATGTTGGTCAAGATCGATCAACAGTCGATTTCGCCTGGCTGATGTTTGGTGTTATAAGGACGATATCATCAACGAAGCGAAGTTGGATCAATTGTTCAACATCTATTTTCACTCCCACTATTGTTTCATTCTAATGTTCGCATGACGTTCTGAAGGGTGGCAGCAAATACTCTTTGCGAGTTTGTATCACTTGTTCAACCTCTCATCTCACGTCGATAGTATATTCGTTATAGAGTGGTGATGTCTTGCTTTTGAAATCTTTAATTAGCTTATGAAAATAACCTGATAGCATGTAACGTCTCAAGAGCGTCGAAGATGTAGTGAAGAGAACGAAGGATGTGCGACACCGCGCCCACCTTTTCGACTGGACGGTCATATCTGCCTTAACGTATGCTTCAAAAACATAGTAGCTGCGTAAGCAGGACGAAAGATCACTTGGCGTTACTGAGTACACGGAGTTGAAAGGTCGATCTTAGGAGGATTACGTAACATGTAAAGGAGAGATAGGATCCGAAGTTCCGACCTGCATCAACAATCTAAAATCAAAGGCTTTATTTTACACGCCAAGCTATCGATGATCAGTGGCCTGGAAAATTATACGCTCTAACATCAACCAATTGAGGAGAGCCGTTACCGACTGGACTTTCGAGTTGTCAAACGACGACTCTTTCACGCGTTAAAATTTTATTGGTGCGCGCTCAAGTTACATAACAATTAACGCAACGACTGGCTGATATGGTCATACAGGCGTCCTAATGGGCCTGCTCAAAATTACAGCTTTAAGGCTGTCTAATGAACTTTGGACCAAAAGGGTTATCTAGATACGAACAACTTTGATTTTATTAGAGCAATTGTATTACGAAATTCCATAAAGATGCATACCAAAGTCACTTTCATTCTGAGTACTCATCACCACATCAAACAAATGATAATAAAATAGGAGCTCTGTAAACCTTCTGTTACCCTCTTTAGTACTCAAATGTGCACCTTTCCGCGCAAACGAGCAGGCCTGCTGTAGTGTAAACAGATGTGAGACCATAAACAGATCGTGGCTCGTCAATAGCTCCATCAGTGAGAGACCGTCGCTCCACTTTTTAAGAACTACATGTTAGAACTACCTGAATACAAATGAGGCATTAGTGCTATTATAATAAACCTTATAGACTGTCATAAAACCCACTAACGTAGGCGAAACCGTTGTGACATAATCCGATACGAGTTCCTCCATCATCCTTATGAACGACTCTGACACTAAATCATGGATCGTCATCGACAATGAACCTTGAGAAAGGTAAACATTGTTAAAGACGACAACCTTCATTGAGAGGTAATGCAGTTGTGAAGATCTGAACAAAAATTATGGGTCAAAGGAAGCACAGTGAAAATTGAAATTTGCTTAGGATCTAAAAGCGATTGAGTATTCGAACACTATGACCCAATCGAACGTCAAAATCTAACTTGTGGAGGTTCTTTTCGGTTGTAAGGAATCAGATGCATATTCGACCTCGTTCACTGTGCAAGGATTTTTTATAGGAGTGTTAGTAATCATTCGAAAGCTTGAGTCTCTCGCTAACGCCGCGCATGGTTGGCTTTCCAAGCAGCCTTTTATAATGCTGTAAAATTTAAGACAAAATGATGTTTCACAACGCTCGCGCATTTCAACAAATACATCGCTGGAAGCTCGAAAAGCACATGAAAGTGTAGAGAAGATCTTGTAGTAACTAGTCTTTGATCTGAGTTTCAGAAACAATTCTTAGCGCACACTTCATTCAGGTGTTATCGGTCAGTGTTCGCTTCAAGCCCGTCCCTCCCCCCTCCGCTTCTGCCGCATCTCCCGCGCGCCGTGAATTGGCCAAAGAATACTTGCTCGCGTATATGAATCAGTCTTATTTTTTTCTGCTGCGCTGCAGAGAAATGGACTCCACAGAATTGGAAATCTGTGCTACCAAGTAGAAAAGTAAGCAAACGACCTGCTATCACATTTAATTTTATTACTGCTATCACATTTGATTGTTCGAATCCCAGCACTTTTTCAGTCGACTTGTATCATTGTGTTTATGTTCCACAGAGGTCACTAGACTTTTGAGTAGATCAATTGATATTTAAAAAATAAGCACTGATGTTGAGTGTTATGCAAAACATTCGAGCTCAGACGAAATTAAACCCGCGTTCCAATAATATCGAGGATGCATGCAACTTATCACCTCAGTACGGAGGGCACCGCTTTGCATCACTCATTCTTCGATATAGCCAATGATTTCTGACATCTGCGATGAAATTCATCGAAAAAGTGGTGATAAGGCGGTGGCCTCGGTAATGCAGTGATAGCATGCGCACCAAGTAGGAGTGTGACACGAATTCGACCCCGTACTGGGGTCCGATATTTATTTATTCATTTGTTTTCGTGGATGGTTGATAAAGGATCGCTTTGCGTAAAATTCAGTCTCGAAGAACTTTTCATTGACGCTTTTACTCTCAACTCTCAACAATTAAGAGAGGTCAGTCGAACGAATGGGTTCCAGAAAAGATATTTTTGCTAGAGAATGAACTATTTTTCAAGTTCTCAAATGATTTAGACTACTGCCACAAAATTGCCTTTTAGGTCATGGATTTCTGGAAGCGACGACAGAAGTCTGATCCTACCAGCGCTGCCATATGCGAGGCAAGTTCATCTGCGTCTGATTTTTCCGCAGATGTCGTGTCAGACTCCGATGAATTAGTGTTTTGTCCCATTTGCAATATTGCTCTTAAAAACGACGAGGACGAAAAAAGAGTAGTCAACCAACATGTGGATGAGTGTCTGAACAGCTCGCTTCTTCTCGATGTACCAGTGACACCATCTGGACCAAAAGAGACAGAAAAACCACCACCGAGAAAAAGAGGGAAAACGGGGAGAATTGAAAATTACTTCCTGAAGCGAGCATGTGATTGATTGAAATTATTCTTAGTGAATCTTAAAACTTTTATGATGATTTCGATATACCTCTTCGGACGTGTTTCAATTTTGGTTTTTCTGTAAGAATCTCTAATCAAATGGAATCCTTTGAGAATGCTATGTTAACACATTCGCGTCGATACGAAATAAGTCGAGCGCATGTCTCTAGTTGATACTTTATACTTCTCACATGTGATGTTCAAACTCCGGGCGTGTAACCAACACTTTGAAACTTACATATAATCAATTTGTACTTCATACATATAATTAAAATCATAGATCACGTGCTAATTTAACACAAAAAATTCCTGATCTTCCAATTCTTCTTTTCAAGCCAAACACGACGTGTTACATTAACCTTTATTTGACAGCTGACCTAGCTACAGTTCGCCTTCTCCAGAGCCTGGAAAGGTCAAATTGTCTGCAATTCAATAGATCCTTTCAATATCATTTGAGCCAACATGTCATGTGGTCTCGCTAAGGCTCTTGTACAAGCCCGAGACACGTGTTTCTTCCTTACAGACTCATCAGCGGGCAGAACCCGTCGTCTGTCGATCTTTTTATAGTCAGTTCTCTCGGGAGCGTTACACTCCTTATAGAGAGTTGTCGACGACGTACGTTTTACACTCCATGTCAAGCGAAATTTTCACCTAACACAGAGTGTTTTCGCACTCGATTGCTAGCTGGCTGGTATTTTTCCGAGAGAACTGACTATAAAAGATCGACGGACGACGGGTTCTGCCCGGCTGATGAGTCTGTAAGGACGAAACACGTGTCTCGGACTGTACAAGAGCCTTTACCAGACCACATGACATGTTGGCTCAAATAATATTGGAAGGATCTATTGAAATTTGAGCGTGGTCTTAATAAAGCACTCAAAGGAAAGGTATAATATGTCTGCAATTCAATCAGTCCACTACTCCTTTAGAAAAAAACACCAGACCTAGATTTCAATCGCATCAAGCACAAAATCAGGTGAGTATGTTGAGAGTTAATTCTGCGCTTGATGCGATTGAAATCTACGTCCTGGTGATTTTTTTCTAAAGGAGTAATGGAGGGTTTGACTGATTGGATTGCAGACAATTTGACCTTTCCAGGCTCTGAAGAAGGCGAACTGCCGAAATGTGATCTGTCAAATTGATATTAGTGTAACACTTCGTGTTTGGCTAGAAGGAAAATTGGAATTATGTACCAAAAACAATTTATAAGGCGAATGTTTATTGTGTGCTAAATCGCTTCTCTTCTGAGCAACCATCAAAGCAATTTATATGGAAATATATCTCACATTGACTGCCTCTAAATGACTTGCCCACCATACCTCGAGATTCCATGCTCTGTTCACTTATGACTTTCAACTTTTGAGTACTTCACTCACATGTTTCAATTTCTCTGAACTTGATTTTCTGCACGCTCTTGCTGTAAATTCTCCAGTTGTTTAATCAAACATGTGTGCGAGACCAAGTGATAGACCAAGCTACTTACTTAAACTGTGAGTGAGACTGAATTTGACGAAACATGGTAAACTAGATGCTCCGCCCACCATTTGATTATTTTTTTCATTATACGACCAATAAACGATCATCTTGGGCGCTAAGATCCTTAAACGACTTTCGCTTGTTGTAACTCTAACAGTACGTTCATAGTGGTTGGGACGACGTCTAAGTCAAATATGTACAATTATATCAATCTTATCCTCTCGGATAAGAAACTGTTTACACTTTTACAATGGTGCTTACTTCACTATTCAGTGCTTTCTGTTCATTTTCAGCCTATTAATGTCTTTTTGCAGACGAGTCGCGTTTTTTTTTGCTCCAACTCAATGCATATATCATTCTCATGAGCTACTAGCAGCAAGACGCTTGCTTACCAGTTATTAATACGTCAGTGTCCTGCTTTCATCCAGTAAAATCGTCAGTGATCGGCATTAACCACTGTGAAAGCGTCCGTCTGTTTTAAATTTTTCTCGCGGCCTGCGCACACCACCGTACATATTTATTTCTTACTTCACTGGACAGTCTAATGATCTCCAATCAATGTCTGTGCTTTAGGAAGCATTATATTGATTAAATACAACCATCATTCTGCATCACGATCCATCCATCAGTGCATCTTGCTAGGTTCATGTACAGCCTTGCGATTCCTATCAATGCGGTGCTCTTACTCTACTTATTTTCAGTACTCTACTCAATTTCGTCATAATTCGTTATTTGTCAGCTAATTTTTGGTGAGCTAAGATCTTTCCCAATTTAGCTCTCGCCATTAATTCTGGTCGAATAGGGTATGTTCCCCAAAACTGACTGAGCTGGAGTAATTTGTCAAATATGAGTGGTTTCGATATACCTAACATAAGGCACAAGTCCGACAAATTTCCATCTAATCAGTTGTTTATCTTGTAGCCACACTCGGAATTTTGTTAACTATAATTGCTAGCATCTTCCACGATTATTTCAAAAACGTAGCAAAAACAGAATATTTCCGGGGTTACGTAGAACATGCCTAACATTCATTATCAAGGAATATGGCTTGATCTCAGGTGTTCGTGCGGGAAAGGAATTTGCGTGCCGCCACGAATGGTAATGTACAGGTTGATGACCTCCATTGTCACCGAGTGTGTTTGGTGGTATCTGCTTTCGTTACTATCTCAGAATTATGGATATTGTCGAAATCATCACCAAGATTCACGTATTTTATGCTTTCTTCTTCGCTTTTTTCCTTTGTGACACTGTTTGTGGTAATCGAGTTTTGAAAACGTTTTTATATTAAAACATGGTTGAGGTTTAAACACAGTCTCTTCGATTTTTTTTTTGCATCCAAATGACACGACTCCACAGTTCCATAGGAAAATTAGTTTGCAAGAGGATTTGCAGTAATAATATAATTTCAATGTCTGCTATTACATGAACGAAAAGGGAGTGTGATCGAGTGGTCTAGTGATGCTCGTTTAGTTTCTCGGCAGGAGGTTCATCCCTCAACACTGCCACTAATCATCGAACGCCCTATGAAACGCTTCGGGCTTGGCTATTCACGAGATTGCAGAGACACTTCTCGGTCAGTATACCACAACGTTCGTGAAGACAATGAAATCCTCAAGCAAGCGAAGAGACTAATCTACGATCGGATAATACAAGTAGTGGAACTCGCAAAGCAAAAAAACACTGTGGTAGGAGTCAAATAACGTGATAATTCGATTACATGGACGTATTGCTCTTCAATACTCTCTCTAAACTACGGCTGATGCTCGTCAACCCTTTCTTCGGCCCTGTCAACTGTGGGAGTTGAAGCTTACGAATGTGATAAGAATTTATATCCGGATCGAACCAAAGAGCGCGGTTTTGCAGTGATCAGCACGTTGCCCTCCATAAAGGTGAAACGTCAGTTTGACTTTACCCTGAGAATCCAAAATTTTTCATACCGCTTAGTATTCTCTAAGCAGATCACATTCGGCACGATTCTCACTTTTTTTTATATTTATTTCAATGATAGCAAACAGTTGCTCGAAGTTGACACAAGAGGTTCACACAATCTACATATTTGCGCTACTCAGTCTTCCCAGGACGCCAATATCGCGCGCAACTATATTTTGTCGATTGTGAAGGATATTGGCGTGTTGAATGTAACATATTTTTCAAGCAGTTCATTGTAGCCCTAGGTCGTTAATTCGCGTCCGTTTGTAAATTTTCTATCATAGAAGTACATATAAATAAATGTATGAATATGTCTATGATGATGCAGAAAATGAAATCACTTACTAGCAGCATCACCTGGAAATAAATGCATTTACATGAATTGCATAGTTACGATGACCTGCCACACAACACTATAGCATGGCGCATTAAGGCACCTGTGGTCCTCGTTAAAGTGAAAACCCGTCGTTGATGCACACTACGATGATGTTAATTAGCGGTTCATGCTTACCTATATGATTCGTCGTAACAGTCGTAGGAAGACATTACT